>OX123195.2:14170931-14405001 GCA_944739405.2 Euclidia mi
CCGTTGCATTTCCTTTATCTGCTCGGAGTACTGTTAGTTCAGGTCCAGCTCGTAGGGTTCTTCAGTGCAAAATACTCGGGGTTTTGGTAGATTCCTTCTCGGCACTTTCGACTGGCGCCAATACAGCAGAAACGTCCTGACGTATGGCCTCGAAATCTTCCTTACTCACATTGTTCTTGACTAGAACAATCCTCAACGTTGCAAATAATGGTCTCATACGGTATTCTGGATGGAGTTATGGGATAAGAAATAACTACATACAAGTAGACGGTGTAGAACACCGAGCTGACTTACGCAGAATAAATAGAAATGTTGAGAATTTGTCTAACGAAATATACAGATTGATAACTCCATTTGATTTTGAACAATGCATCAATGCAATAAATAACAGAGAAACATCAAAATATTACGCGTGTAAACGTAACAAAATAGAAAAATTTTAAAAATTACAACAAAAATCAAATGACCAGTACAAAAATGAAACAGAACGTTTTTGCACGGACCAATCACACGCTACCGTCCGCCGACCATAGACAAACAGTTGTCAATCTGTCAAACACACGTTAGATCAAAACACCGAAAATGTATTGTATGTAGAGGTTTAAATTATGCGATAACTCCATCCAGAATACCGTATGAGACCATTATTTGCAACGTTGAGGATTGTCTAGTCAAGAACAATGTGAGTAAGAAAGATTTCGAGGCCATACGTCAGGACGTTTCTGCTGTATTGCGCCAGTCGAAAGTGCCGAGAAGGAATCTACCAAAACTCGAGTATTTTGCACTGAAGAACCTACGAGCTAGACCTAAACTAACAGTACTCCGAGCAGATAAAGGAAATGCAACGGTAGTGATGGACACGTCCGATTATAAACAAAAAATGGAAAATCTTTTGTCGGATGAAAGTACATATAAATTGGTTAAGACGGACCCTACCAACAAAATACTCAAGCAAACGAGTGACATTGTGAAAAAATACTCCGAACTACTGAATCTGGACGTGAAATACTTAATACCATCGTGTGCAAAACCTCCTCAATTGTATGGTCTACCAAAAATACACAAGGAAAATGCTCCACTGCGCCCTATAGTCAGTCAAATAGGGGCACCAACCTACAGATTGGCTCAACACATTGCGAAGATTCTCTCGCCACTCAGAGGCAAGACGAGAGCGCATGTAAAGGATTCCTACCATTTTGTCAGTGAAATAAAACACCTACATCTCTCTGACAAGGAAACTATGGTTAGTTTTGATGTACAGTCATTATTCACATGCTTACCGGCACATGACTGTATTGAAATAACTAGAAGGAAGCTAATAGAGAACAACATGCCTGAGGAATATGCAGAAATATTGAAACACTGCTTAACAACTGGCTATCTGTTATGGGATGAGAAATACTACATACAAGTAGACGGTGTAGCAATGGGCTCTCCAGTATCGCCTGTTGTTGCTGACATCTTCATGGAGGACTTCGAGGCGCGAGCCCTGCAGACTGCCACCATCACACCGAGGTTCTACAAGCGGTATGTAGATGACACTTTTACAATTTTACCAACAGATAGTGTTAATGTATTCCTAGACCATCTTAATTCTATTCATAACCACATAAAATGTACAATGGAATTAGAGGCAAACAATTCTTTAGCTTTCTTAGATGTACTTGTTATCAGGAACAAAAACAACTCTTTGAGCCACACTGTGTATAGGAAAAAGACACGTACAAATAGGTACTTAAACGGTGAATCTCACCACCATCCTAAACAGTTAGCTACCGTTGGAATGTCTTTGTTTCAGAGAGCCCGGGGGATCTGTGACATGAAACACCTGGACGCCGAGCTTCAACATGTCAAGCAAGTCCTGCAAGACAACAAGCTCCGACCGCCGCGCCAACGTCACAGATCCCCGAAGAACAAGCCAGCCACAGTAGAGAGACAACCTGCTGTCCTCCCATACATCAAGGGCATGACTGACAAGATTGGTCATATCTTGAAGCGAGCTTCGATCAAAACTTTGTACAAGCCGCCAACGAAGATAAGCCAATTATTACCATCTGTCAAGAGTCAGTTACCCTTACAAGAGGCCGGGGTTTACAAGATAGACTGTGAGTGTGGGCTCTCATACATTGGACAAACCAAGAGAAGCATAGGCATTCGACTAAAGGAACATATAGCTCACATTAAACACAAACGCTCAACGAAGTCTGCTGTGTGTGAACATGTAGAACAAGGAACCAACCATTACCTGCGATTTGATAAACCACAGATACTCGCAAAAGAACATCGCTTAATTCCAAGAATGATACATGAAGCTATTGAAATTAAAAAACATCCTAATTTCAATAGGGAAGATGGTTGGAAGGTTCCTCCAGCTTGGGACCCTGTTATCAGGCTAATGAAACCCAAGAAGGACAAAGTCACCAGAAGACATCAAGACACAGTGAGCACATTCTGCGTAGATAGTAACACCAATAGTTGAAAAATGTTCGGGTACTTTGAGATAACTTTGAAATTCAAGACAAAGACAAATATCACCTCAGTCTGCCGTGAACATGAATCCTGTAAAGAATTCGAAACGTCGGCTAGTAATAAATTAAAAATGTAGTTTCTAGATCATTAGTTTCAAATGTAATAACTCAGTGAAACCAATACATCGCGATTAAATCCGTAAACTGTAGTTTAATTTCAATGTGTAACATTCGCGTAAACCCAAGAAGATACTATGTTAACCAGTACGGACTGGAAACCGCAACAAAAATACGCCGGTTAGAAGATCTACAAACCAAGCGCGCAAGATACATAACATCCTTAAATTTCTTGAAGAGATGCCGGGATCACGATCTCATCCCTACATGCTGCATGATATCAGCCAAGAAGGACATACGTGGAAGCGCTAAGATCTTAAAACAGGTAAGCCAAAAGTTACTCATACAAAAGATTCACGAACACCGAGCTGACTTACGCAGAATAAATAGAAATGTTGAGAATTTATCTAACAAAATATACAGATTGATAACTCCATTTGATTTTGAACAATGCATCAATGCAATAAATAACAGAGAAACATCAAAATATTACGCGTGTAAACGTAACAAAATAGAAAAATTTGAAAAATTACAACAAAAATCAAATGACCAGTACAAAATGAAACAGAACGTTTTTGCACGGACCAATCACACGCTACCGTCCGCCGACCATAGACAAACAGTTGTCAATCTGTCAAAACACACGTTAGATCAAAACACCGAAAATGTATTATGTAGAGGTTTAAATTATGCGATAACTCCATCCAGAATACCGTATGAGACCATTATTTGCAACGTTGAGGATTGTCTAGTCAAGAACAATGTGAGTAAGGAAGATTTCGAGGCCATACGTCAGGACGTTTCTGCTGTATTGCGCCAGTCGAAAGTGCCGAGAAGGAATCTACCAAAACCCGAGTATTTTGCACTGAAGAACCTACGAGCTGGACCTGAACTAACAGTACTCCGAGCAGATAAAGGAAATGCAACGGTAGTGATGGACACGTCCGATTATAAACAAAAAATGGAAAATCTTTTGTCGGATGAAAGTACATATAAATTGGTTAAGACGGACCCTACCAACAAAATACTCAAGCAAACGAGTGACATTGTGAAAAAATACTCCGAACTACTGAATCTGGACGTGAAATACTTAATACCATCGTGTGCAAAACCTCCTCAATTGTATGGTCTACCAAAAATACACAAGGAAAATGCTCCACTGCGCCCTATAGTCAGTCAAATAGGGGCACCAACCTACAGATTGGCTCAACACATTGCGAAGATTTTCTCGCCACTCAGAGGCAAGACGAGAGCGCATGTAAAGGATTCCTACCATTTTGTCAGTGAAATAAAACACCTACATCTCTCTGACAAGGAAACTATGGTTAGTTTTGATGTACAGTCATTATTCACATGCTTACCGGCACATGACTGTATTGAAATAACTAGAAGGAAGCTAATAGAGAACAACATGCCTGAGGAATATGCAGAAATATTGAAACACTGCTTAACAACTGGCTATCTGTTATGGGATGAGAAATACTACATACAAGTAGACGGTGTAGCAATGGGCTCTCCAGTATCGCCTGTTGTTGCTGACATCTTCATGGAGGACTTCGAGGCGCGAGCCCTGCAGACTGCCACCATCACACCGAGGTTCTACAAGCGGTATGTAGATGACACTTTTACAATTTTACCAACAGATAGTGTTAATGTATTCCTAGACCATCTTAATTCTATTCATAACCACATAAAATTTACAATGGAATTAGAGGCAAACAATTCTTTAGCTTTCTTAGATGTACTTGTTATCAGGAACAAAAACAACTCTTTGAGCCACACTGTGTATAGGAAAAAGACACGTACAAATAGGTACTTAAACGGTGAATCTCACCACCATCCTAAACAGTTAGCTACCGTTGGAATGTCTTTGTTTCAGAGAGCCCGGGGGATCTGTGACATGAAACACCTGGACGCCGAGCTTCAACATGTCAAGCAAGTCCTGCAAGACAACAAGCTCCGACCGCCGCGCCAACGTCACAGATCCCCGAAGAACAAGCCAGCCACAGTAGAGAGACAACCTGCTGTCCTCCCATACATCAAGGGCGTGACCGACAAGATTGGTTATATCTTGAAGCGAGCTTCGATCAAAACTTTGTACAAGCCGCCAACGAAGATAAGCCAATTATTACCATCTGTCAAGAGTCAGTTACCCTTACAAGAGGCCGGGGTTTACAAGATAGACTGTGAGTGTGGGCTCTCATACATTGGACAAACCAAGAGAAGCATAGGCATTCGACTAAAGGAACATATAGCTGACATTAAACACAAACGCTCAACGAAGTCTGCTGTGTGTGAACATGTAGAACAAGGAACCAACCATTACCTGCGATTTGATAAACCACAGATACTGGCAAAAGAACATCGCTTTATTCCAAGAATGATACGTGAAGCTATTGAAATTAAAAAACATCCTAATTTCAATAGGGAAGATGGTTGGAAGGTTCCTCCAGCTTGGGACCCTGTTATCAGGCTAATGAAACCCAAGAAGGACAAAGTCACCAGAAGACATCAAGACACAGTGAGCACATTCTGCGTAGATAGTAACACCAATAGTTGAAAAATGTTCGGGTACTTTGAGATAACTTTGAAATTCAAGACAAAGACAAATATCACCTCAGTCTGCCGTGAACATGAATCCTGTAAAGAATTCGAAACGTCGGCTAGTAATAAATTAAAAATGTAGTTTCTAGATCATTAGTTTCAAATGTAATAACTCAGTGAAACCAATACATCGCGATAAAATCCGTAAACTGTAGTTTAATTTCAATGTGTAACATTCGCGTAAACCCAAGAAGATACTATGTTAACCAGTACGGACTGGAAACCGCAACAAAAATACGCCGGTTAGAAGATCTACAAACCAAGCGCGCAAGATACATAACATCCTTAAATTTCTTGAAGAGATGCCGGGATCACGATCTCATCCCTACATGCTGCATGATATCAGCCAAGAAGGACATACGTGGAAGCGCTAAGATCTTAAAACAGGCAAGCCAAAAGTTACTCATACAAAAGATTCACGAACACCGAGCTGACTTACGCAGAATAAATAGAAATGTTGAGAATTTGTCTAACGAAATATACAGATTGATAACTCCATTTGATTTTGAACAATGCATCAATGCAATAAATAACAGAGAAACATCAAAATATTACGCGTGTAAACGTAACAAAATAGAAAAATTTGAAAAATTACAACAAAAATCAATTGACCAGTACAAAATGAAACAGAACGTTTTTGCACGGACCAATCACACGCTACCGTCCGCCGACCATAGACAAACAGTTGTCAATCTGTCAAAACACACGTTAGATCAAAACACCGAAAATGTATTATGTAGAGGTTTAAATTATGCGATAACTATTGGTGTTACTATCTACGCAGAATGTGCTCACTGTGTCTTGATGTCACCAGAAGACATCAAGACACAGTGAGCACATTCTGCGTAGATAGTAACACCAATAGTTGAAAAATGTTCGGGTACTTTGAGATAATTTTGAAATTCAAGACAAAGACAAATATCACCTCAGTCTGCCGTGAACATGAATCCTGTAAAGAATTCGAAACGTCGGCTAGTAATAAATTAAAAATGTAGTTTCTAGATCATTAGTTTCATATGTAATAACTCAGTGAAACCAATACATCGCGATAAAATCCGTAAACTGTAGTTTAATTTCAATGTGTAACATTCGCGTAAACCCAAGAAGATACTAAGGTTCTTCGCACTCCAAGATGTCCGCCAGATCCATCATGATAAACTCGCAAAAATTCAGGAATCATTGATTTTGGCACTATTTTTTGAAGATAACTGTCTCTTCCAGAAGCAGTTTCCCATTTTCAACAAACTAGTCCATCTTGTACTATTAGGCTGCTATTGCCTACTTTAGCAAATCGCTTTCTAAACCTGAAAGGAACTACTGTACACGTACGCTAAAAGCTCCTTTCGTGTACTGTACACACGAAAGGAGCTTTTAGCGGTAGTGAAAACTCTCTAGCATTTTAAAAGGTACTTGATCGGAAGAAAATTCTGGATTCGGACGGACCACGCAGCGCTTAAGTGGCTTTTACAGTTTAAAAATTGGGAGGATCAGGTAGCTCGATGGATTGAACAATTTCAAGAGTACGATTTCTAAGTTGAGCATCGTGGCGGAAAATCTCACGGTAATGCTGATGCCTTATCAAGACGTCCCTGTGATAAGAGCTGCAAGCATTGCGTGCGACAAGAAGGAAAAAAAGACAGCTTTTTCAATGGGCACAGGGCTTTGGCATTTCAATGTTATGCCTTTCGGATTGTGCAATGCACCAGCTACTTTCGAAAGGTTAATGGAACACATCCTTGCCGTGCTTTTAGGGGAAGCTTGTCTGGTGTATCTCGATAACACAATTGTAATGGGCCGAGACTTCGATGATTATCCCACTTCTGACACCAATTGTTACGGACGGGGTAACGGGATTAGAAGGAAACACCGAGTACTGATGACACTTTAATCAAAAATCAAAATCATTTATTCATCTAGGCCACAAAGTGACGCTTATGAACGTCAAAATTTAAGTTAATTACGTTACTTAATGATTCTACATTTATATTTACTGCCACGTTCGCAATGCAATAGGTAGAACCACGAGAAAGAACGGGCAATAAAACTCATGGCCACTCTTTTCAAACAAATATAATGGTGGTACATTTTATTTTTTGTAAGGAGCTGCAACTGTTTCACATTGTAGACATCTACTAGTAAAATTTTTAGTAGCTATTGATATCATACTCAAGCAGTAAATGATGTTCATATAGTAAGCCTCCCAAAGTAAATATGGTGAAACAGGAGCATCCACTTACGTCTTTTTAATGTAGGCAACTCGCGAACATGGTCAGAACTATGGTAGAAGTGAATGAAGCAGAAAGTAACGGTATTATGAAACCAAAGCAATCGACAACCTATTAGTTAGCCCATGACCACGAGTTACCCACATTTAACAAATCCGCAAAGTTATAATGAAAGTGTGGAACATGAATGCAAAATATAGTATGAAATGAGAATATCGTAATTAACTACACTATAAAATAAAACTACTAATTATTGACCTAGTCAAAAGCGAACAACTACTTCCAAGCGCTCCTGTCATCAAAATAATCCTTCAAACTGTAATATGCCTTATTTATAAGATTCTTTTTAACTTCTGCCTGAAACGAACTTAATGGCAAGTCTAAAATATAAGTTGGTAATTTATTGTATATGCGAATACTGAGCCCAATAAAAGAGCTATGCGTTTTGTGCAAACGAAAATACGGAACACATAATTTATGTCTATTTCTAGTATTGATATTGTGTCTGTCACTATTCATTTTATAAGAATTTATGTTTAGTCTTACATGCATAACACTGGCATAAATATATTGTGACGCTACAGTAAGAATACCAATAGTTTTAAATTTTTCTTTGAGTGAGACTCTTGTCTTTAACTGGTAAATGGCCCTTACTGCCCGTTTCTGCAATATAAAAATATTTTGGATATCAGCAGCTCTACCCCATAACAATATGCCATATGACATAACACTATGAAAATAACTAAAATAAACCAATCGAGCCGTATCGACATCGGTCAACCTACGAACCTTCTTAACGGCATAAGCAGCTGAGCTACGTTTCCCTGAGAGATATGTAACATGCGCACCCCACTGTAACTTCGAATCAAGTGTTAATCCTAGAAATAATGTGGATTCAGTTGTTTCGAGTACATCGTCATTTAAAACTATGTTAGGACCAAGGTTTCTGACATTAGGCAGAGCAAACTTAACACATTTTGTTTTTTTGGCGTTCAGTACTAGATTGTTTACATTAAACCATTTAGTCACTTGAATGAGTGCACTGTTTATTTCGTTAAAGTGTTCCTTATTTCTATCTTCTTTAAATATCAAAGAAGTATCGTCAGCAAACAGTACAACGTCACAAATGTTTCTCAAGTAAAAAGGTAAATCGTTTATGTAAACAAGAAACAAGAAAGGCCCTAGGATGCTGCCCTGTGGCACTCCTAAATCAACAGGTAAGCCACTGGATTTTGAGCCATTTATTTCAACACATTGGATCCTGTCACTTAAGTACGACTTAATGACATCCAATGCTTTACTCTGGACGCCGTAATGTCTAAGCTTGCACAAGAGCGTCTCATGGCAGACACAATCGAATGCTTTCGAAAGGTCGCAGAACACACCAACAGCATTTTGGGAATTCTCCCAAGCACTGTAGATATGTTTGAGTAACGCTACTCCTGCATCTGTTGTCGAAAGACCCTTGGTAAAACCATATTGCTCACCATGAAGGAGGCTGTTTTGATTAAAATGTCTTAGTAGTTGCTTGAGTATGATCTTTTCAAAAATCTTACTAAAAGCAGGTAGTATCGATATTGGCCTATAATTACTAGGATCAGTCTTATTGCCGGATTTGAACAGAGGTATTATTCTACTATGTTTCATAAGATCTGGAAAACTGCCAGATTTAATACACTTATTGAATAAGTTGCTTAAATAAGGAGCCACTACATCAATTATACTTGTCAAAACCTTAACAGAAATGCCCCAGAGATCACCTGTATTTTTAGACTCTAAAGACCTAAAAGTATTTATAATATCGGTAGAACTAATACTATAAAATTTAAATATTACTTCACATTTTCCTACACTAGACTCTAATAGGTTTTCTGCGACTATAGCTGATGATTTTAATTCTCTAGTAGTAGTAAGTGGTATGCTAGCAAAAAAGTTATTAAATGTGTGTGCGACTTCTTCGTCATTATGAATTAATTTATCATTATCAAGAAGACTAAAACTATTACTTCTTAATGTTGTCTTACCTGTTGTTTCATTAATAGCTCGCCAGGTTGCCTTAACTTTATTCGAAGATTGTTTAATTTTATTCCTAACGAATATAGCTTTAGCTGTACTGCACACTCTTTTAAATATTTTAGAATAATTCCTTACATACTCAGTGAAGTTTAAATCAGAATTGTATTTTTTCATACCATACAACTCATACATTTTTGCTCTGCTTTTGTAAATACCCGCAGTAGCCCACTCATTAAAAGCTCGAGATTCCTTAATTACTTTCTCCTTAGTCTTAAAAGTATTCTGAAACGTTTTACTAACTATATTAAATAAATTGTTAAAATTCTTATTTGGAGAATCTATTTCTATTAAGTCAGGATTCATAGTATTCATTCCAATCAATACTTTATTCCGGAATTCATTAAACTTATGCCTAGGTAAATAGTTTATTCGATTTCACACACACGACGCGTCGTTTGACTTCGACGCGAACAGCACTAACACTAACGTCTTTTGCACTGCACTTCACTGCACTATACTTTCACTTCACTTTATTTCACTACTACTTCTTTCTTCCTTTTACTTCTTCCTTTTCTTCTCCACTTTATCACTTCTCAACTTAAACTGGCGCTCAGCACGTCTACACCGCCTTATATACTCCTAGGATTGTTCTAGATCCACTAATTTCGATTGTCTTTTCATTATTCAATTGCTTTTCCATCTGCTGTCTCTTTTTAACCTTTCCATTCCTTCCTGAAGTTTCTAGAATTTTCTAATCTTTATTTTAAATATTTTAATTAGTTTTTCCATCTCTTGTCTCTTTTTAACCTTTCCATTCCTTCCTGTTGTTTCTAGAATTTTCTAATTTTTACTCGAAATATTTAAATAATCTTTTTTTTTAAATATTCGCCAAATATTCATAAACATTTTCCAAATTTTATAAAAACCAATATCCACATAATTGTTATGTCTGGAATTTGAACCCACGCCCTCAGAACGTGAGCAGGATGTGTTATCCATAAGGCCATTGCCTTGTTGTCAATGACTGGTGAATTTGGCGAACACTTGACAGAGTGTATACGTCATCAAACTAAAAAACTGTCATTTCCAAATAATACATACATACATACATACATAGTCTCACGCCTATAACCCCGAAGAGGTAGGCAGAGGTGTAATTCTACACCCACTTTTCGCCAGATATACTTTAGTCCCACGTAATAAGGGGCGAGCCTATTGCCGTACTGGGCACATTTCCAGACTCCGTGCTGCTACTGAGAATTTCGTGACAGAAAAACCCAATAACACTGCCCGACCCAGGAATCGAACCCGGGACCTCCCGATCCCACGCGCACATTTATGCCGCGAGACCAACGAGGCAGTCGTATAGGGTTTGATGTCGAGTTTTCCGTCTCTACGCAAAGATGGTATTAGCATCGTGTTATCCCTTAGTCGCCTCTTACGACACCCACGGGAAGACACTTGTATTCTATGCCATCAGCCACACGGCAAAATAATGTCATGTAATCCAAATAATTAAATAGTCTTCAAACCTCTTTGCTAATTATTATTGTGTTTGACGACCAGCTGGTTTGTCGTGTAGACGTCAGTAGTCCTTGACAACCGTAGTGATGACAGCTTGACATGACACCGGCCATCACACTATTATACAATAAGAAGAAAAATAAATACAAACGAAAAGGCCATTTAAAAGTTTCCTCAGATATAATGTATGTATTTAGCCAGTAATGGTCTACACTAAAAGACGGCGACAAAACTGGCCACAAACTTACAAAAAAAGGATCTCCAAAGGATCATATACTTGCTTCAAACTTACCTACTACACTAGTTTGACAAATATGTAACTGGAACAGATTTGTACGTATGTCTGCGTGTAATTGTGAAATCAATTGAGGAAATTGGGTCAGTACTCTCCGAGAGAATGATCTGGGCTGACCACGATGACATGTGTACCGACGGAAATACAAGGTAATCGCTTCGGGATGCGAATACGCTATCGAATAGTTAATGTTGTGAGCAGTTTTAATCGGTGCTAACAGGAAACGCACAGGTGTTAATAGATTTACACTTATACCTACTATAATCTTTAGTTGCAAACACACACAGAGATTATTCTATAAACTCACTAGAGGTTGCCCGCAGCTACGCCCCCTTTTTTTAATTTATCTGTTTCTGTCTGATCCCGTAACAATTTCAGGAAATCCCTTTTCAGTGCACTTCTCCGGTCTCCAAGGAACATAAATATGCCAAAATTCAGCTTCTTGTACCCAATAGTTATGGCTGTTCGTTTTTTGTCAATCAGTCAATAACGCGAGAATTTTATATAATTATACAGATAATTGCTCAAAAGGGTGTAAACAGAGATCTTATTTAACATCTACTTTAATTTAATATATTTTTATGTCTCACTTGAAAAGTCATTAACCTCATGATTTTCGCCATCAATGCTCGATTCGTAAGCGTAACTGTAAATTTATACCAGGAGGCAACGGAGGCAGTCTAAAAAAATGTGCAATTAAGATAACAATCAGTCCATTACTTTTTCTTAACCGTATACGAACTCTTTCCCCCGATCAATGTCTTTAATAGACACTTCATTGACATTCCTTCTTCACAAAATTATGCAAATAGCTTTAATATGCACTTTCTTGAGTAAGGAATTTATTACTATGTCCCGTTGCCATAACAACATTTTTTTCTCTCCTCGTTTCGGATTATTTCATTTGGTCCCCCTTCGTACATCTATTTTAATCTATTAAGGGGTTGCTCTGACGTTCCGCTGGGGACTGTTTGTTTTCCAAAGTATTTGTTTTCATTCGCTTCATAAAGTAAACGTTTTATACGTTTTGTTACCTGAACAGGACATTGGTCTAAAGCAATGTGAATTTTAAAAGGTTTGAATCCCAGTTAGGGTTTTAACATAAACAATATAGCCTGTTTTTACATGCAAATGAAATTAAAAATAATTCCGATGTTTTGGCACTACTTCTTGCGCCTTGCCGGATATTACATACATCTCCAGTATTTATAAAATATATATCTTGCGTTACTGACTGACTGACAGACATTGCAGAGCCGAAACTATGGGGTACAACTGTCCCTTGGGGAGTGAAATTCCCATCCTAATGGAGGTAAAACAGATCCGATGGGAGCTGTGGACGAAGTCTTGTCCATAAAAAAATTTACACTAAAATTACGCGAAACAACAGACTTTATGTGAAACGTAAAAAATATATCTTCGCCTATTTCGATTTAAAATTTTCGCGATTTGTATACATCATAGAAAATAAATATTATAGGTATTTATATCTTAAATATTTATGGACACCAAGAGCCGACAATCGGGCTCAGTGGCGTGCCATTGAAGAGGCCTATATCCAGCAGTAGACTACGGTAGGCTGATGATGATCATGATGATACCTTAAATAAGTTAATTGTACGCGATTAAGACCCCCTAATTTATTTTCTATGTTCGCCTATTTCTTCACATACATCAACACTTCTGTTCGTCCCAATTCTGCTTATAAACATGTGTAATAGGTGCTTTATTATTCTATGAATTTTGTATTCGTTACGACCAACAATAGCTTTTACATTATTCAAAAGACTTGTACTAGTTTTCCTAAATATGTCTGTTGCCGTGAAACAGCTTTCACCATCTTTTAAAATGCTTTTATATTTTCAAACCAAATCTGAATTATATACGGATTGCATAAACTGCTATTTTTATACTCGTTTTTATTTTTAACTTTGAACTTTAGTAAACAATTGATTTATCTAATCTTAGTCTCATTTTCTTCTTAATATTAGATTTTATAGTTGTCCCCACTGGTTCAGGGTCATTTATCATCTCTTAATTCATCTAGAAAAAATACTTGTAGATTCTCAATTTTAGTGGCAATTCAAAGTGTTCCTTTTGCAATAGTTAATCATCGCTGGCGACGTGCCTCGGAGAGCATATTAACCCTAGAAAGATAATCATATTGAATTAAACGTTAAAGATAAATCATACGTAAAATTTACTCCTCCTTTTTGAGTAGCTGTTATTAAAAAGTTTTGTACTGATGCAAGTTATACAATAAATGATATTTTCTACAACATATAATGAAATAAAAATGCTTATATTTATTTATTTATATTTATTTATTATTAAAAAAAACAGAAAGTTAAAACTTCTCAAAAAATTAACAAAATATAGGAACTTCTCCTTTCTTCTAAAGTTTTATCATATTATCATCATCTTAAATCAGTATTTTTTCTTATATTCTAAATTAAAAAATATAATATGATGTAACAATAATTAGAAAATACTGCAGAAAAATCAGCCAAAGCACTTTAGGCACACATCGATGTTATGCTCTCGGCAAATAATACCTTTACATTTTTTGCACATGGCACTTGCCTTTCTTTTTATTTTAGACTAGCTTTTGCCCGCCGCTTCGCGTGCGTTAAATTCGGTGTAACACACTCTACTTTCAGTCTCAAGTTGTGTGAAGGCACTCCTGATTATTCTAAAGATTTCAGATACTCTCTATAGGGTACAAAGTAACTCGGTTAGCATACATGACATTATCTATCGAAAGGTAGGTAGGTACATAATAACATCACCTTCAAAGGTCAGAGCCATTTTCTAATACATGTCCATATAGGTATATGTATAAACATTTACGCATTTATAATATTAGTAGGGCAAATCGTGTTATCCGTTTAAATGCAATATATAATTTATTAGTACACAGGCAAAATTAGAAACCCCTAAAATTTTCAAATTTCTTTGGCAATGTTACAGGTATCCCACAAAATTACTATATCAGGACAACCTTTTGGAATCTGCAGTTGGATGCCAAAGAGGTGACCCTCTTGGACCAGTCATTTTTAGCTTAGCTATACAACCCATTATTCGGCAAATAAATTCTAAATTTAATGTATGGTTTTTGGACGACGGGACCCTGGGAGGAGAAACAGACATAGTATTGCAAGATTTGACCTTTCTTAAAAATCAATTCGCATCTATTGGTTTGGAAGTAAATTATAGTAAATGTGAGCTGTTTATAAATAGAACAGACTCTTCAAAAAAACATTCGATAATATCTAAATTTAATAATTTGGCTTCAGACATCAAAATTGTTGATAAGAGTTCTCTTCGCCTCCTAGGTTCTCCAGTATTTGAAGAATCTTTCGATTCTTTCGTAGAGGAAAAAATTCAAAATTTTTGTGATATTTCAGATCGCCTATTCAAAATTAATGTACATTCGGCCTATACTATTATTCGATATTGTCTTTTCGTCCCAAAATTTACTCATGCCTTAAGATCATCGCAGCTTTGGAAAAAAATAACACTATTAGAAAAAATTGATCAAATTATACAAATAACTTAAAAAAAAATATTAAATGTGGACTTGGACGACCGAGCCTGGCTACAAGCATCTTTACCCATACGTCTGGGTGGGCTCGGCGTTCGCAAAATTTCCAGTGTCAGTTTACCGGCGTTCCTATCTTCGGTTCACAGCACGGAAGAGTTAACTAGGAAAATATTACTACCTACACTAGTTAACTCAGAAGTGCTGTGCAAAACCGAAGCTATAAACGCCTGGAAAATGGCTTGTCCAAACACTGATTTGCCCACCAACCTATTCTCCCAAAGACAGTGGGACGTGCCGCTTTGTAACATTGTGAGAAAAAATCTTTTGGATACATCTTTTGATGTTACAGAGCGAGCTCGCTTGCTGGCTGTGGGGGAATGGGAATCCGGTCTATGGCTTCAGGCACTACCATCGTCCAACACAGGAACCATGTTGGACGATGAGACGTTCCGCATCGCCACTTGTCTTCGTTTAGGTGTTCCGTGTGTCTCTCCGCATCGATGTCATTGTGGAGAAGACGTCGATAGCCTCGAACACCATGGGCTGTCTTGCAGCAGAAGCGCTGGTAGAATTCCTCGTCATGCTAACCTAAATGACATAATCCGTCGTGCTCTTGTCACGTCTGCCGTACCAGCTGTACTTGAACCAAATGGTTTGGTCCACGACGATGGGAAGAGACCTGACGGTATGTCATTATTGCCATGGAAAATGGGTAGGCCTTTGGTGTGGGACGCAACCTGCGTATACACCCTCGCGCCATCCCATGTTCCAAGCACGGAAGGCCATCCTGGCGCTGCTGCTGCATCTGCAAAAACCCTCAAACGGCGCAAATACAGTAATCTAATAGCTAATTATGTATTTGAGCCGTTTGGGGTGGAAACGCTAGGCTCATGGGGTCCGAGCGCTCGCTCTTTATTCCGAGATATATCTAAACGGTTAATCGACGTCTCACGTAACCAGAGGGCTGGTTTATTCTTTGCTCAAAGAATTGGCAGCATTGCCATCCAGCGTGGCAATGCTGCCAGCCTTCTGGGCACGTTACCCGATGATATTGATGCGTAGGCATTCTACGACGCCTAAGCACACCTGTACATACTTTCACTTTTTATTTTTAGATTCATGTACCTATGTATATTTATATATATGTTTAGATATTATGATTATGTAAGATAGCAATTTATATAGTTAAAATTAATAACCTGAAAATGTTACTGTGAAAATTATTCAAATAAACGGAGAAAATAATTTATTAGTTTATTCTAACGAACAATTTAATTACCGTGCACTATATGACATTATGCATGATGTGACAGTACTGACAGATATGCGATAGCACATGCGCAGCACTCAATTATTATTAGCGCATGCGATCTTACTTCCCAGAGGTAGATTTGAGCCGTAGAAGTTTGTACGGCTCAAATCTACCTCTGGGAAGTAAGATCGAACTTCTACCCTCCCTACAATACCTGCCAGTTTAATTTTTGCAACTTATAGTAGCCTATGTCCGTCTCCATGGTCCAATATATCTCTATATTAAATTTCAACAAAATCGATTCAGTCGTTTTAGCGTGAAAACGGAACATACATACATACATACACACTTTCGAATTTATAATATTAGTAGGGAAGTAGGGATAGTAGGGATATCATTAGAGACTTTCTTTATACACAACATTATCTAACTGTTTTACCACCTTCATATAGAACATGTAAATTATTTTTACCGCTTACTCGTGAACATGCCACATATAACTGACCATGTGAAAAACAACATGTTCGGGGGTCGATTCCAGCTGTTTCAAGTTTGTCCCTGCGATTTATGAATTGAGTTACTCAAGAGGTTTCATCTGAATTCAGGCCTCAGTCTCCCACCCACGGATTCCCACGTACGTGAGGTGTTTCCCACACCTAAGGAATAATGAGACACCTGTATAAGTACAGAACACGAACGAACGAAAGAAATCAAAGAAACACATCTACATTCATTATTCAAAAGAAACGACTAAGGCACCAGTCCGACGAAAACGAAAGAAAATTAACCGAGAACCTCATCAATCCACGGAGAATCTTAACACCACCATTCAGAAAACGCCATCTATGTTTCCATATACAAACCGACCGAGATAGAAATCAAATCAAATCAAATCAAATCTTTATTGCTCAACATAGTATAGAGGTACATTACAAGTTGTTAGGTGAATGAGTAGTTAAACTATGTTTACCCATGTAGGCATGCAACGTTAAATACAAATTGATTTTAGGCTTCACAATAAACAGATAAGATTACATACAGTCAGAATATGTTATTATTATATTATTATTTTTTTAATATATGAAGTATGTCAAATTTAATAATTATGTCAAGTAATACATCAAAACACAGACTACAAACTAAAATAAAATTAAACATTAATATCATGTCAAGTACATATTGTTCATAATTATATAATCAGTGAAAAAAAGGTTCAAGTAATTAATTGTATATTTTTGTCGTCTAGATATTCTTTAACACTATAGTAAGTTTTACGTACCAATATCTTCTTCAGTTCATATTTAAACACATTGACATGATCTATTCTATGTAGTTCAGTCGGTAGATTATTATAAATCCTGGTAGTCATACAAAGTATACTATAATTTAATAAGGATGTCTTACTAGGCATAATTCTTATTTTATATTGGTGACGACTTCCTCTTTGCTTTTCAAATAGGTTCATATTTTTTCTTACAAATAAAGCTGTCTCTAGTATGTATATACATGGCAAGGTTAGTAGATTTAATGTTCTAAAATGTGTTTTGCAACTGTTTGTCACTTTCAATATTAATATTGACCGTACACATTGTTTCTGCGCTCTAAATGCAGCCACCCAATCTGTAGAGTTACCCCAGAATATGATACCATAGCGTAGTGTTGATTCCACATATGCATAGTAAGCAGTCATGACTGTAGAAATGCTTACATTTTTTGTTAATATATATAGAGCATATGAACATTTACTTAACTTTGAGCAGACGTACTGTATGTGGGATTTCCAGTTTAAATTACAGTCAACATACAGACCCAAAAATTTTGCAATCTCGACTTCTCTTATCTTTGTGCCTGAGAATTCTAATTCAATATTATTAGGTAATTTTCTGACTCGATTTCTAAATACCATTATATTTGTTTTTTTCTAAATTTAAAACAAGATTATTAGCTTGAAGCCAGCAAACTAGATCAGTTAATGTATCAGTAATTGTTCTCGTTATTAGATTGTGATTTTTGTTAGAGAAAATTACAGTACTATCATCGGCGAAAAGAAACATTGGCGAGGTTGTGACTTTAGGGAAATC
This sequence comes from Euclidia mi, assembly GCA_944739405.2. Lineage (NCBI taxonomy): Eukaryota > Metazoa > Arthropoda > Insecta > Lepidoptera > Erebidae > Euclidia > Euclidia mi. Next base: position 14,189,058 of record OX123195.2, read on the forward strand.
GTTGATGTATATAAGAAATAATAAGGGGCCTAGTACACTTCCCTGGGGCACGCCATATTTAACTTCCCTATATTCTGAAGTATATGTTATTTCTTTATATTTAGGTTTGTATACCATTGCTGATTTTTTTACTTGACATAAATCTGTTACACTGGTTGCTTGCTTCCTATTCCTCAGGAATTTATTAAATCCAGAATATTACCTCTAATGCCGTTCGAGTATAGTTTATTACTTAATATATTATAATCCACACAGTCAAATGCTTTGCTCAGGTCCATGAATAGCGCGCATGTGGCTATTTTTTTGTCTAGGTTTTTTAATATTTCGCCTAAAAAATTGTATATAGCTTGGTTTATAGTCATATTTTTCCTAAATCCTGATTGTGCATTTGTTATAATGTGATATTTTTCCAAATATTGATAAAGATTTTCGTGTATTACTTTTTCCAAAACTTTAGAGAGAACAGGTATAAGTGCTATAGGCCTATAGAATGTCATGTTCATACGGTCTTGCTTCTTAAAGAGTGGTTTTACAATAGTTTTTTTTAGTTTTGAAGGAAATACACCTTGTATTATACATAGATTATAAATATGACTGAGTACTGGCGATATTATGTGACCTACATACTTTATTACTTTAGTCGATATTTCATCATAACCGGTACTTGCGGTATTTTTAAGTGCTTGTATTATTCTGTAGATGTCAGTTGGCGTTGTCGGATTAATGAAAATGGAATTATAGTTATTACATGCAAAATTACTGTTAAATGTCAGTTTATTACTTAATGTCAATTTATTGTTTAATGATAATTTATTATTGGATGTCAAATTTTGTATTTGGTCTATAAAAAAAATATTAAATTGTTGGCCTATTTTCATAGGTTCATTAATTATATTCCCTTGCACATTTAGTCTAGTTATATAATTTTTTGGCATTCTGGCTCTAGTTTTATTTATAATGTTCCAACTCGCTTTTGATTTATTACTGCTATTATGAATATAGTAATCATTTTGGACTTTCTTAGTTAGAGTAATTATTTTATTCAATTTTGAGGCGTATTTTTTATAGTTAGCTCTATCGCCCTCAGATTTAGTTTTCCTATATGTCCACAGTAAAGATCGCTTACGTTTTGAGCATATCTTAATGCCTTTACTGATCCATTTTTGTTTTTTATTGAAAGACATCAGATGTTGTTCTACAGGAAAACATAATTTGTACAGTAAGCTAAAAAGGTCATGGAAATTTGTGAAGGCTGTTTCTGAGTTGTTATCATTATAAATATCATGATAGCTCAATGAACTTGGATACATTTTAAATTTATTTAAATTTTCTTTACTATAGTTTCTCCTTTCAATAGTCCAACGATCTATGCTACATATAGTCTTTATTGGACAAGCTATTAACTGTGCTGTATGATCAGAGATAGCCAACTCACATATTTCAGTTTTACACCCACGTATATTATTATGAATTATGTGATCAATACACGTGTCTGATCTCCAGACACTGTCAGCCTTGCGGCTCAATAAAACGATTATTGATGGAAATATACCGATTTACTGCTGATTTGCTTGGTTTTATAATTATGTTCACAATTCATGTGCTTGCGTATTGACTTCATGAAGACAAGTATTTTATATAAAAAGTAGGTAGAAATTTTTCCTTATGTCTAATAATTAATTGTTTCAATCTACCGACGTAACCGGTCGCGCCTACACGAACAACAATGGGTAATGCTAGGTGATTACTGTCAGGCGTTAACATCATTTCCCCCGTTAAAAGTCTCCAGACTTTTAACTTTCTATGAGATGCTTCGTTGCCGGTAGGGGGCAGAGTCTTGTGAAGGCTCTTCGGTAAGTTCCATGGGTGGTTTTGACGTCTGCAACGCGACTCACTCCATCGGGACCAGGAAAGAGTTTCGTGATTCGACCCGTGCGCCAGCACAATGGTGGTAGATTCTCCTCCTGCAGCAGCACTAGGTCACCAACTTTCAATGGGATGTCATTGGTGCGCCATTTCGTTTTTTGTTGGAGTTCAGCCAAATATTCCCTTTGCCATCTTCTCCAGAAGTGCTGCCGAATTTGTTCCAGTCGTTCATAACGCTTCAGCTGGGTTGACTTGCAGTCTTCTAGGTTCGCCGAAGGTAGCGCAGTTAGTGGCCGCCCGATTAGGAAATGTCCCGGAGTGAGGAAAAGGAGATCATTTGGAGACGAGGACATAGGGTAAAGTGGACGGCTATTTAACAAGGCTTCTACTTGTGCAAATAGTGTGGATATTTCCTCAAACGTTAAATGCGTGTTACCCATTACTCGTCTAATGTGAAACTTAGCGGATTTCACCCCGGCCTCCCAGATACCACCAAAGTTGGGAGCGTAAGCAGGAGAAAATAAAAATTTAATTTCTTCCTCGCTAAAAAACTCTGTTATGGCCTTCTGATTACATTTTAAGAAATCACCGATTTCTTTAGCAGCGGCCACAAAGTTACGGCCGTTATCGCAAAAAATCTCGGCAGGTTTACCACGACGGGCAATGAATCTGCGTAAAGTAAGGATGAAAGCGTCCTTTGAGAGATCACTTACTGCTTCTAAATGTACACATTTATATCTCATACAAACAAAAATGCATAAATAACATTTTATGATCCTAGATCCACGGCCCCTTTTATTTAAAATATAAAACGGTCCGCCAAAATCTATGCCGACGCTTCTAAATGGGAAGTCCACCGTAACGCGCTGAGAAGGCAAGTTCCCCATAACGGGTGATAAAGACTTGCCTTGTACCCTTCTGCATTTGACGCAATTGTGTACAGTCTTCCTAGCCAGGTGTCGACCATTGATAGACCATATGTATTGCCTGACGCTTGCCAGGAGAAGCTGCGGGCCAGCGTGTAATTTGTGTAAATGTTCCCGTTCAAAGATAAGCTTGGTGAGGTGATGAGAGGAATGTAATAAGATGGGATGTTTGCTATCAAATGAGATGGCTGAAGCATCCAAACGACCTCCTACTCGTATTAATCTATCTGTGTTTATGAAAGGTGATAACGATAAAATGTTAGAGCTTGAACTAAGAGGTTTGCCTTTGGACAGCAAACCGTATTCAACAGGAAAAGATTCCTGTTGCGACATGCGACATAAAAGCTGAAATGAATCCTTTAATTCATTTAAACTAAGCTCACCATAACGTCTAAGCGTTGTAGGTTTACGAAAATTGTGTAAATATCTTAAAACATATGCATAAACACGTTTAATTTTATGTAGTTTACTGTATTTTTCAAATGGAATTATTGAATGATTATCGATTTTAGTAGCAACGTTAGATTTTATTTCAGGAATTTCAAGCTCTTGTTGGAATTCATTACGTAGTGTAGGCCAAGAAGAATCATCTTGGATTAAAAATTGGGGTCCTGACCACCATAAGTCATAACTCTTAAGCTCTTCAGGATAAACGCCGCGTGAGATGAGGTCAGCGGGATTGTCCAAGGTGGGTACATACCGCCAGCAAGAAATATCTGTCAATTCAAGTATTTCTGCTACCCTGTTCGCCACGAAAGTTTTTAGCTTTCTGGAGCTAGTATGCAGCCATGCAAGGACAACACTAGAGTCACACCAATAGACCTTACGTGCAATTGTAAACCTCAGAGAATCAACCACAGCACAGCAGAGTTGTGCAGCTAGTAATGCGGCGGACAGTTCCTAACGCGGTATAGTGCATGCCTTTATTGGAGCTACCTTCGACTTAGAGCATAAAAGTTTGACATGCACAGTGCCTTTATCATCAATGGACCTTATGTAGATGCAAGCCCCATAGGCACTTTAGGAGGCGTCGCTGAACGCATGCAGCTCGGTCACTACAGGTGAGTCACATAGAACCTGCCTTGGTAGTGTTACAGAGGTGAGTTGAGATATACTGTTGGAAAACCTTTGCCAAGCCCTTTCGACATCACTTGACACTGGCTCATCCCAACTGACCTTGTCAAGCCAGAGTCGCTGCATGATTAATTTAGGTATAATGATACAAGGGCTAACAAAACCGAGGGGATCAAAAATTTTAAATGAGGTAGATAATATATAGCGCTTAGTAATATTTTCCTTAACAGGTGGAATTTCGAAAGAATAATGTAAACGGTCTGTTTTAGAATTCCACCCTAAGCCAAGAGTATTCGATGACTCACTGATGATTAGAGTATCGTTAGAGTCTGCCGAACAAGATTCAAGAACGTTAGGTGAATTAGATTTAAACTTTCTCAAGTTAAAGCAGCCTTTCTTTAAGGCATCTGATAGTGAATTTTTTATACGTTTTAATTCGCTTTGACTATTACAGCCCGTGATGACGTCATCGACGTACGTATCGTGCTGTATTATTGTTTTAATGATTGCATCGTCACACTCCTCGCCCAACTGCCAAAGACATCTTGTGCTTAAATAAGTTGCACTGGAAAAACCGTAAGTCACAGTGTTTAAACGTAATATTTTAAGGGGCTTATGCTCGTCTTCTCTCCATATAATAAGTTGAAGATGTCGATCAGATTCGTCAACTAATACTTGACGGAACATTTTTTCTACGTCACCTGTCAGTATGTACTTGTAGAAACGGGCTCTGATTAATATGGCGAAAAGAGAGTCTTGAATTTGAGGCCCGATCATTTGAATGTCGTTGACAGATAGGCCTGAGGACGTGCGTGCCGATGCATCGAACACTACTCGAATTTTTGTTGACTCACTATTTTGCTTAAACACAGGATGATGAGTTAGAAATAGCAAATTTTAAGTTGTAAGTCATTTAATGAAATTTCAGATAAATGTCCTAATTTTGCATACTCTCTTATGAATTGAATGTATTGCGATTTAACTTCGGGTTGTTTCCTAAAGCGTTTTTCTAAACTATAAAACCTTTTCTTAGCCATATTGAAGGAGTCACCAAGACAGTCAGCAGAATCTATAAGAGGTAGCTTAACGGAAAATCTGCCATTTTCTAAGCGAGAGGTGTGTTGTAAAAAATGAGTTTCACATGCCTGCTCGCTTTCGCTTAGGTGTGATTTTGAGGGCAATTTTTCTAACGCCCAAAATCTATTTAAACCTTGTTCAATATTTCCATTGTGATAAATACTAGTAAGTGAGTGATTGCATTTAATATTCATTTTGGGTTGTTTGTGTTGCAAGGGGCCTCCAATTATCCAGCCCAATTTTGAGCTGTGTAATTTAGGATAATTTGGACCTAGTGACCGCTGCTCACAACCTATAATGTCCCAAAATAAGTCTGAGCCTATGAGCATGTCTATCAAAGCAGGTTGATAGAAATTAGGATCGGCTAAAACAATATTACTAGGAATATTAAATGATCTAACATCTATAAATACACTTGGTATGGAACCTGTTAATTGTTCCATTGCATAAAAGTTAGAAGTAACAGTAAATGATGAATTTTTCGATTTTAATTGGGCAATGCAATATTCAGTTACAGTGCCTGAATCATTGTTACCAAAACCGATAATCCTAGTAGCATCTATAGGGCAGACCTCTAATGATAACCTTTGTTTCAGGCTTTGACTAATGAAAGAGGACTGACTTCCACAGTCTAGTAGGGCGCGTACTGTTTCAGACGTTTTAGTCTTAGGATTGACTACCTCTATTAAGGCAGTGGAAAGAAGAGCTTGGTTGGTACCTTGATTGTTACAGTTGGTCAACGTGTCTGCTGAACTGTTGACACTGCTTGTGTTGGTAGCTGGACCAGTAGGAAGGTGCAACATGCTGTTATGTCTCTTGTTACATTCACAGCAACGACCTGAGCGACATTTAAAGGTAGGATGACCAGATCTTAAACAATTAAGACACAATCTTAATTTATTTGCCTCTGCTATACGCTCACGTATGTCCTTAGCCTTAAAAGTTGGGCAATCATATATTCTGTGATCACCATTGCAGCAGGGACAGAGGTATGACAGTGATGATGATTGTGGTTGTGACTGGTTACTACCGCTGGTGTATGCATACAACTTAGGGTGCGTATGTTCTTTATTTTTCGAACGACTATCCGAACGATTGTTGCGAGAGGGTAAAGGTAAGTTATCTGATTTACCACGGTGCAAAGACTCGAGCACGGCTGCACGGTCGTTGAGAAATTTGTGAAAATCTTTAAGTGAAGACGTGTCAGTTGACAATGCGTTACGGTGTCCCTCCCATTTTGCTAACGTTTGATTGTCTAGCTTAGAAGCAACTAAGTGGATTATAATAACATCCCAATGCTCAGTGGCTTGTCCTAAATTAGAAAGAGCACGCAGATTTTTACTCACGTGATCAACTAAGAAGCGCAATGATCGATCAGACTCCTTGTTAATAGGATTTATATTAAATAACGCACCGAGGTGATAACTTATCAATAAACGCTTATTATCGTAACGTTCGAGTAATAGGTTCCAAGCTTCCTGATAATTATCAGAAGATACTTCTAGGTTTGAGATGGTTCGTGCTGCCTCGCCTTCTAGATATGAAATTAAATAGTGAAATTTATTAACTGGACTTATTCTACTATTTTCATGAACTAAAGATCGAAAGGTGTCACGAAATTCCATCCAACGGAAGTATGAGCCATCGAACTTGGCTATTTGAATCAAAGGTAGCTTGAAACCCATTTCACTGTGTTCAAGAGCACATTGAGTTGAATTATGAGGACTGCTTGAGTCGTGGACGCCCTCATCCTTGCTATGTGTTTGTAATAAATTTTGTGCTGTTACAATATTGCCAATAAATTCACTTTCTATAATTTCTCGTTCTTCGAGCTCACTGTCTAGCAAACTAGAATTTAAAATTTCAATTTGACTTTGTATGTCATCGTGGACACTCACAGTGGGACTAGTCCACAAACTAAAAGTCACGCAGCGAGCTATGGAACGGGCTATGCTTGGCGTCTCTTTGAAGGATAAAATTCGAAACGAAGTTATCCGACAAAGAACCAAAGTTACCGACATAGCTCACAGAATCAGTAGGCTCAAGTGGCAGTGGGCTGGCCATATCTGTAGAAGGACTGATGGCCAATGGAGCAAGCGTATCCTAGAGTGGCGACCACGTCTCGGCAAGCGTAAGGTAGGGCGGCCCCCGGCTAGGTGGACCGACGACCTGAAAAAGGCGGCTGGGACAGACTGGATGCGGAAGGCTGAGGACCGTGTACTGTGACGCGTGTTGGGAGAGGCCTATGTCCAGCAGTGGACTGCGATAGGCTGATTGATTGATTGATTGATTTGTATGTCATCAAACTTTGACGATAAAGTTTCAAACTTGCTCAATTTGAGTGTAAGCTCAGCCCGATGTGACGTAGTAAAACAGTCGAGCTGCGATAATTTTTCTAAATAATTTCTAAACTTCGTTACTTGGCCTTTGACGGAGCTACGTTTAATAATTAATTCCGCTAAGTTCTTTGTATCGTCACCCGAAGCCATGATTATTATTTATTTGTTTAATGTACGGCTCAGTAACTAAATACACTACTTAAATTAATCTTACAGAGAATTCTCACGAGCAAGAAATTAAATTTATGTAAAAGTTTAACGGAATTAACGGAACTGTGTTTTAAATTGAAAATACATTAAAATACGCTCACGCCCCTCCTTGGTGGTGTCTGCCGCACGGGAGACCGAAGTTGCAGCTGTCCTCAGCGTGGAGCAGCGGGCTGCGCGGGCGCTGACGACGCTCAGCAAGGCATGGGCAATGCGTTCCCCACTGAAAATGTTCGGCGGAAATAATCACTATAATGCCAATAATAAGGCTTGGCACCTTCCTGTAGGGCCTTTCTATGAGAAAAAAATCGGTAACGAAGAGAGTTATAACAATAAAAAACAGCTGTGGGTAAATGACAAATGAGAATTTCCAACGATCAGCTTGAAAATGCAATAAACACGTTAATATCTTGTGATACGCTGTAGAAATATTATTATGTATTGTAAAGAGACGTTATATAATAGCTAGTTCGTAAGAAAATTACGTATAACGTTGAAATATGATCACGCAATATTGTAACCTTGTCAAAGTACACAAGTTCAAGGTGTGATTTTGTGAATTTACACGTAGTTTGCACAGGTATAAAACCAAAATAATGGATAGGAAATAGGTTACTTGGGGTAACAGGGAGTTTAGGAGCAAAGGAAGCCACTTAGCTGCAATGGTAATGCTGTGCTGCGGTGCGACGTTGCATGTGACGTCTATGTCCGGCAAAGCTGGTGCTTCCGATATCCGTGTGGGCTGTTCCAAAGCTCTAGATGCGGCGCGGTGCTGACCGGCTGGTAGCTGCGGCGCTGTGCTGACCAACTCCAGATAGACCTTGGTGCTGCAAACTCCCTTCAGATTTTCGTCCTGTCACGGTCGCCAATAATGTCTGATCTCCAGACACTGTCAGCCTTGCGGCTCAATAAAACGATTATTGATGGAAATATACCGATTTACTGCTGATTTGCTTGGTTTTATAATTATGTTCACAATTCATGTGCTTGCGTATTGACTTCATGAAGACAAGTATTTTATATAAAAAGTAGGTAGAAATTTTTCCTTATGTCTAATAATTAATTGTTTCAATCTACCGACGTAACCGGTCGCGCCTACACGAACAACAATGGGTAATGCTAGGTGATTACTGTCAGGCGTTAACAACACGTTTGACTAGATAGACATCTATCGTAGCATCGTAGCGTAGGAGAATTAATAGCTAGTTTAAGATTATGTTCTAAAAGTAAATATTTGTATGACATACAATATTTGTTATTTTTTAAAGTGTCAATGTTAAAATTCCCACATATTATTACTTTTTTAGATGTATGACAAAATTTACGCAATAATCTATTAAACATGGAGAAAAACGTGTTTATACTATCTTGCTTATTGCTAGGCGGTCGATAAATACAAATAATTATAATGTTATAGTTGTCGAGTTCTATTGCACTACACTCCATTATATTGGGTAGTTCATATTTTTTAATTTCCTCTATATCTTTAAATGATAGGTTACGGCTCACAAGTATACAAGATCCACCGTGTCTAGTTTTTCTAGTGCAAACCGAGGCAAGAGTGTGCGATGGCATATTCATTAAGTATGTATCTTCTTTTATCATGTTGTGCTCGGTTATACAAACTACATCGATGTCGATATTTTTATCTCTAAACTCATTTAAGTTTCTTTAACTTTCCGTAAAGAAAGTAAATCTAGCTTATTCAATAAACCGTTAATGTTTTGATGTAAAATGTTTATGTATTTATGAGCGAAAACAATTGTTTAAATTTATATTTGACACATCATGTACTTGTTTTCATTCCAATTCAACATCACTACAGGTTTGAGTTGATTTTTCCAATAACAAGACTTTATTTGAAACGGGTACCCCGCCAATATGTGATATCTGAGTTTGATAATTAATATGTAAGATTTCCCTATGTAAAATTTGACTTATGTGTCGAGATATATATCTACGATGGGGTAACTGTACATAAAAACCCATATCAACATATAGTACATGGCTGAATTTAGAACATAATAATTTAAGTTCGTAATTTAACATTTTCTCACTTAAGTACTTATTATAAGGTATTTCACAAAACATAACATTTGTATTTCTTGTAGAGCATAGAAAATGACTAATACATATTTTATATATACATGGTGATCTATCGTTTGTACCCGCTAACACAATTAGGTAATCGTTTTTTGTTAAAAGTTTTATAGCAGATTGTTCGCAAATTAGGACATCTTGCAAAGTTGCACCTGGCTTCCAGTAGCTGGTGACTTGAAATCGCTGACCAATCAAATGCTGAAGGGTTTTTTGCATATTTCGTCCCTGATCATCCGCAATCAATATAGACTAATCGAAATAGAAAAAGAAAATAATATGGACTAATCGACAATTTATTGAAAAAGGGATATAGTCATTGTTTTTATCATTTAAAATAACATCATTTAAAATAACTATTATATAAACATAATATTTTGTAATAAATGAGATTGACCGTTTAAATTAAGTGGACATTGTACTTAATAAATTTTGACACAGAGACTTTCTATTTAAGAAAGTGCCGTATATTATACTTTATTATTTTTTTAATAACAGAAAGATACCCGACATATAAAATTATTGTCTTTTTTGCAAAAACATTTATTTTGCTAGAAAATTATTTGAAAATAGTGACATCTATCGGTCGGAAGGATAACTATAAATATGCTCGGTTCCAGTAATTTATTTATCGAAAATACGTAAAAATATACCGACGAAATTAAGAATCGCCTCCTTTTTTAAAGACGGGTAAATATCCATAAAACACTTTGAAGGTGCCTATTTAGACTAATTACTATACTTTTACTAACAAACTTATAATAATCATAGATGGCACCACATATGTAACCAGTTTTGGATGATCCCTGTTTTGTTTGGGACTACGTACAAAGGAGAAGTCAAGCTGTACACCGAAAACCACTCCACCGATTGTGATATAACATATACTATTTTATAGGTTTGAGTATCCTTTGTAGGAGAGAGTCGGAGCTATTGCACCGCAGGATGAATCGTACCACTTCCAGATTTCTTCTAAACGGCAGTATTTTTATATACTGGCAATGTTAAAATATGCGATACTAGCGCCAAATGTCATAAGTAATTTTGTAATGGCGTGCGGCTGTTAATTCTTACTCCAGTAAAAAAATCTATTTCGGTTGTTTTTGATCGAAATTTTACAGTGCATGCCTAAGGATCTATCCTTCATAAATAGTGAGTAAAAATTATCATTTATTTAATATGAATCAGTGATTTAATTTACTACAAATATCTGCGTTTGTGTTGTTGCTAACTTTTAAGTTTATTTTTCAAAAACCCTTTTTCTAGTTTGATGGCTAGTTTGTTGAATCGTACCACTAAAAGTTCTTTGTATTGTACCGGTACGATTTAAACGACTATTTTTTTAATTTTTACTATTATTTTGTTTACAAAAATATAATTGTTTATAGATGTAAGAAAATATTATAAATTGACTCCAGAAGACCTCGAAAGAGCATTATTAGCTATATTAGAGAGAAATTATATGAGCTTGAGAAATCTGTAAAACGTATGGTATACCATTACGTATGGTATATATTTAATTGAGAGCGAAAAAAGGCTGGCAAAACTTGGTTCTATTCTTTCAAAAAACAACATCCGGAGTTGAGTATACGACAACCAGAGGTATTGCCTGAAACGGAGTTAGAGAATTTAATCGAGCGAATGTTAATGGTTTCTATGACTTACTGGAGAAGATAATTAATGAAAACAACATGACACCAATGCAGATATTTAATGTAGATGAAAGTGGTGTTCCTACTGTGCAAAAATAAACGAATTATTAAAATAATATGTTTTGATTATAATTAATTAAAATCCACGTATTTTAGACAGCATAAACAAATTCATATATTAGTGGTCCAATTCATCATACCTATGGTACAATATACCCAACTAGTTCTCCGAATCGTACCATTTGACTGCCTGTAGAAAATCACATATTTTGGGCAAATTAATCGCTACCGGGCATAAAATGCCACTGCATATGATTAAAGATATACCTACTTACCTACATGTAATTTTGTACTTTTGTAAGTTTTTATAGAAAGGCGATAATCTATAAAAACTGAAAACTGATACAATACATCCTACTTTCCCCTACATGAGTGTAAGTTTTATTGAAATCAATTTCGCCATTTTAGAGATCTTTAGCAACATAGGGAAAGACGTCGGAAAGACAGACAGACATAAATTCTAAAAATTATCAAGTATTGCTATTTAGCATTTTCCTAGATTTTTTAGCTAATTTTCGTCAAAATATCTTTAATGTACAGACTTTTTCACCTCTACAGTTTTATTATAGTATAGAAGGGCAATATTTGCAGTAGCCTCGTTTTTTGGTTACTGGCTCATCAGTATCCTCTTGTGTTGAATCATCAGCACTCAATGGCAATAAATTATTTGTAATAGTGTCCCGTAAATATCTTTTCCAAGTAGGTGCATCCAACCGCGTGCATGAACGGCGATGTTAGAGCCATGTAAAGATTTTTCATAAATTTCTTGCGATTTAATGCCTTTTCACCTTTGCGTACAATATTGTGAACATATAATATATAATATAAGCATTTATAAAAGCAATATTAATCATTCCATAGAATAGTGCCATCGGCCATCAATTCGTCTTCCTGCTAGAAGACATTGCCGAACACATTTGGTCCAGAGTATCTACTCTACCTTTGGTTTGGTTATAATACATAATCATTTCTGGTTTACCAGTTATTCCGTTGATAGAAGCATCTTTATCGCACGACGATATTAGGTAAACCATTTTGGAAGGTTTTGGTTTATAGGAGACGAGTGTAAGTGGTCCATCAAAACAAAACATTGACGTTCACACGGATCTAGATCAGCTATTTTTCAATTCTTCGGGTATCTTGCGTTTGTTTAATGTTATGGTTCCTACAAGTGTCAATTTATACGGTTCTTGGAACAAACTCTTCGCTAAAGGGATTGAAGTAAACCAATTGTCACATGTCACATTACGGTTACTACCATGTATAGGTTTTGTTAACTCTTTCGCGAAATATTCTCCTAGGGGTAAGCCATTCGTTTGAGTTCCCTTTCCTAAATAAGGTATAGCATTTATCATATATTTCGTGCCGCTATCACACATCATGACAAGTTTGAGACCATACTTGCTTGGCTTGTTAGGAATGTACATTCTAAATGGGCATATCCCTCGAAAGGCAAGTAATTGTTCGTCCACTGTAACATGAGTCCCTGGGTCATAATTGATTATGCATTGATTGATGAACATATCCCATATTTTACGAACTGGAATAAAGATGTCATTGGCTCGCAGTTCCGGCCGTAAGTTTTTGTCATCCATTCTAAGACATCGGATCAAAAAATCAAAACGATCACGACTCATCACAGAGACATACAATGTTGAAGACGATCGCTCAAACAACTCGTCTGTGGACAAGTGGTTGTCCTTTCTCATGGCGGTCAGTACTAGGATTCCGATCATAGCACGGATTTCATCGTCACACGTGTCTCTAAATGAGGCACTTGTCATAGTTTCCCGTCCTTTGTTAGTAATCTCAGCATTAGCCATCTTACAATTTCGGAAATTATTTCATCAGTAAAGAAAACATTGAAGCATAAAATCGGGTCATATAGATTACGCCACATACGTGTAGGACCTCGTTGAGTTCTGACGATGTTTTGCGCTGAAACTCGGTCTCACCTTGAAGACTTAGAGGTTGACCAGCAATGTCTATTCTTACCTCTGATAGTTCTTTGAGGCAACGTTATTAGACGACGAGAAGCCGTAGAAAGAGTCGCTTATCCAGAGTCTTCTTCTTCAATACAGTCCATTTCACAGGGAGTTGCCGACACTTCTTCCCTCACTTCATCCGCAAATCCTTCTTCCTCATCGCTCTGGACGTCATCCTTGCTCTCATGACCTTCGATTTCACTGTCGGTATCAGGACAGGGTGGCTCCTCATCACTCTCTAAAAGAGCAGACAGGATATGGTCTTCATCCAATTCTCTAGTCCCCATTATATTGTGGCAGTATCTGAATACATATAAAATAAAAACAATATCAAAAATTAATATAAACCATTACCGACAATAAAAATAATTCAAATAATGTTTTTACCAAATATCGTAAAAGTCACGCAAAAGATAATCATACGTAATTTTGACTCCTGTGATTGTTATATCTCAAAATGGCGGGCACTTACCTCAGTGACGCAGTCGCCTCTCGCTAGCTCCCAACGGCAAGTTAAATGTCTGAAACGCACGACTCCGGATTCGCGCTAATTAAAAAAAGGCAGCAATATTTCATTCGCGCGGGAGTCATTTTGACGTAGATTATCTTTTTAGGGTTAAGCTGTAATTCCCGGCTGTAATGAAGATCTTTGGCAGTTGTTATAGGGAGTCAGTACCTCTGGATAAATTAACACTAGTCTTAAACACGGAATATCGCTTTCCCTTTAGGTTACGGAGGTCCGACAGACAGTCGCTATGTGGCAAAGCTAATATTCAGTCAAATCCAGTTAGACAAGTAACCGGACCCCGGACTCAACTGCTACTACTACCTCGACTAATAATAGATCAGAAAAATTAAGCAACTTTTGCATAGATCATACGTTTCCATCCAACGGATGGTGTCGCTTCGTGATTTTCGCTAGCATACCATACTTTTTAAAGGACAACTAAAGCCACCGGTTTCAGTTTTCCTTAAGTACTACAAATGCTAGACCATGTTGGAGGCCTTCACGTGACCAACAAATTTTTTTCGTTACCGAAGTTGGTCATACTCTAGAAGTTATCTATCATGGACAACCGGTGATTATGGTAGTTGTAACATTGTATTGTATAATAAAAAACAGGAGTGACTAATTGTAACTAAATGCACAACATTCTTAGGTGTCACAATATGCAGACATTTTCTTAGGAATATAAAAGAAAACACATATAAAATAATATTTCATTTATTTATCTAAATACTTAATTTAAGACACAGTTTGAAAAGAAAAGAAAAACATTTTTAGCAATAATCTTAATAACCTTTAAAGAGATTTCTTGCATGTGGATAGCTTTTCCGTTTGTATGCTTTGGACAACCGATTTACAGGCGGACATTGTTTTAAGTTATTATACTCGACTGGATAAAATATTCAGTACTGAAATTATCAAAACCACTAACTATAATATTCCATTGCCTCATATCACGAGGCAATGCCAACGATTCGTGCTGCGATACTCGTAATTTTTTTCTACAAATTAACCATAACAGCCCACCACCGGCACCGGGGTCCGTTGTCATGTTGCACTTTACAATGCGTTTCCGAGCTGCAGTTTAATTATGAACACAAACAACGGAAAAATCCTATTTTTCATGTTAATCTCAGAAACATTGCGTTTTATTTAGCGTATTTAACAAGGCTGGTTTAAAGAAGTGGTTGGTTTTTAGGATGTTATGATTTTTTTTTACGTATAACCATTTTTTGTATGAGTTTAAACCTAAATGAAAGTGAATTCCTGGAATAGAACTGCTGGGAGTAATTCCAAGGATACTTGTGGGCGTGTCATACTGTCACAACGACTACTGGTAATGCACAATTCCTTTCTATGAACCTTGCAATCGTCAATTGATTTTGTTTCAGATGATATAAAATAAAATACTAGACTTGTTTAGGTCTTAAGTGTAAGTAAGAAAAATGTCAGACAAATATAATATCCTGCGGTTATAAAAACAATACAAAAATAAATATTCAGCTACTATAATTATTACATTTACTCGTAAAGGGAATTCTTCGATATACTCTATATTCCATAATGTCTGCCTACGCCGTTAGGAGACGGGCGTGACTATAGATAGACAGAAATAGATAGACTCTGTATTGCAGTATTTTCTCGTAAATGCCGCACTTATTTAATCATCCCACAAGATGGGTGTTCAATCAAAACTTCTCGCAGCACAGGTGTCATACTTAGGCCGTTACTAACTTAACTTGTTTGCTTACACCCCATGGTCATCACGAACGACTTATAATCTTGTTGTGGCGTCTAATCACTGTTTGTACTTCGGAAAGGTTGATGCGTGTTAAGTTCTTTGGCATATTATATTATAAAGTAAGGTGTATGCGTACGTTACGATGTTTAGATAGAAGTAAATGAAATGTTCTGCGCAATAGCTTGTTAAATACAGAAGTTGGTGTGTACTTTAGTCTCCTTAATTGTAGCTACTGGTGACACCTAACAAGGATGGGACCTCTGTGTCGATCCGTCGGTTGCAACTGGGATAACCTTCGGAGCATATAAGGATCTCCCACAGTTTCATTGTATAACTGTTTTTCTTTGATCCATATCATCTTATCTTAAACAGAGAACTACCGAACTCGGAATACCATATAACGCGATTGACTTAACAAACATCAACGAGCAAAAAAACATCCAGACTCAACGACTTGTGGATCACACAATGTGCTGTGTCGTGTCGGGAATCGAAGGCACAACACTTGGCGAAGCATTCCTACGCAATATCTCCACAATCCTACTATAACAATAGGCTGCATGAATATATCTAATACATAGTATTCACACATCACAGATTACATAGCAAACAGCAGTAGTAATACAGTGGGCCGGAATGTCCGGTATTCGCATGGCATCCGACCCATTCCGGCGAGGATGGTGTCTAATTATGTGTGATAACTGCCAAATCTAGCGATACATTGGATGACATTGCGGAATTACACATGGACATTGAACAATCTATACCAATCTGCGGCTGGCTAAATATTATGCCGCGATATCATAATATATTTAAATTTCAGCTCAATTGTTATTTCAGATTCTGTATACTATTGAAATTAAACTACAGTTTACGGATTTTTCGCGTAAACCCAAGAAGATATTCTGTATACTAGTTCTCGCACGCGGATTCGCCTGCGTGAATAATACACTTAAACCTTCCTCTAGAATCACACTGTATATTGATGTAAAGTGCACCGAAATTCGTCTACATGCAGGCATCACAAAAAGCGGAATTAATTTTATAATATGTGTAGATATTTTTTTTTTTCTGCCGAACAAATTGAGTCCATGCTGCCTGATGTTAAGTAGTCAGTGAAGTCCCATAGTGATGGCCATCATCCCAGCAGCCAGCATGGCATTATGGCATAATGGCCCTCACCTTGACGGCCTAGAGAAAAGCTTTTTCACGCCCCGCTTAAAGGACCCAGGATCATAAGTGGAGGGAAACACGTGGGCTGGTAAAGAGTTCCACATCTTAATGGTACGGCAGAGATAAGAGGCGCCGATCCGTTTGGTGCGTGACGGTATCTGTTCTACCGTGTAAAAGTGGCACCTCAACCCAGCACGTGTCGTTCGGGATAGGAAAGGAGAGGGTGGGATTAGTTGAAAGAGCTCTTCGGAGCACTCACCGTGATAGATGCGGTAGAAGACAGTCATTGACCTCGTCTCTGCGTAATTGCAGTGACTCAAGAGTCTTAGTGGCCTCTGGATCCCCAATGATACGGATAGCACGCCGCTGCAACCTATCGAGGACGTCCAATAAGTACTGAGCGGAGCCATTTCAAAGGTGAGAGAGGTCTTGTATAACAGACACAACTGCTCCGGCGTGAAAAACCTCCTCACCTTGTTCAGGACTCCGAGTTTCCGAGATGCGGATTTGATGACACCCTCGATGTAGTTCTTCTGGTTGAGGTTTCTGCGTATGTCCATACCTAGGATATTGAGGCTGTCTTGAATCGGTAGTGGAGTGTCCAGAAGGGAGGGATGGGGAAGGAATGGAGATACCTTGGCTGAGAATGCGCACACCTGTGTTTTCTTAAATACTACTCGACCAAATTCTCATCACCCCAATGCGAGATGCAATTCAGAACCCAGTCAAGCTCAGCAACAAGTGTTCGCCTATACTCCTCAGTATCGGTTTGCTTAGCCGCAGGGTGTCCGAGTTATCGCCCATGTACAGTACTGTCATCTGCATAGCAATGTATGCCCCCAAAAGTGTGCATATCATTGATATGCAGAAGAAAAAGCGTGGGTGATAACACGGACCCCTGAGCACACCAGCATTCACCTGGAGAAACTTCGATGACTCACCGTCACAAAGGACTCGTATACGGCGCTCATGCAGGAAGCTGGCAACCCAGTTGCACAATCGAGGCGGCAAGCCGTAGGCTGGAAGCTTGGAAAGAAGCGCACGATGCTCTATCTATATAGTCTATATAGACTCTATCGAAGGCTTTATAGATGTCGAGACTAATAGCCAACGACTCCCCATGCCTGTCCATCGCCTCACCCCAAAGGTGTGTGACATACGCTAGAAGATCACCCGTTGATCGTTTCGGTCTGAAGCCATACTGACGATCACTGATGAGAGAGTGATTATATCAGCGATGGCCTATTGGAGAGAGTAGCAGACAGGTAAGCAGAGGGCCTCGAGATAAAACCCAAGACGCGCATCACCGAGCTTTCGAACGTAAGTGCGTTCAACAACATTGGTATTTATCTCTTGCTAAACGGTGAAGGAACACTTTATGAGGAATCCTGCATGTCTGAGAGTTCTCCATAATATTCTCGGTAGATATAGCACAGATAGTGAGAGTGGCGAACCATGACCCAGTTAAAGCTTCTCATAGTGAGAAGAGGCCCGTGTACAGCGAGCAGTGTACAGTTTATATCCAGGGCTGATAATAATTATTATACATTGACCCAGTTTAAAATAGCAATAACAGTATTTCTGCGTTCAATTTATAGAAAAACGAAAGCTAACAATGTTTCGCCTCATTCTGTAAAACTGCTTGCAATGCCGTGATTAGTTGTTTTAAAGCAAAATTATATTTTATATTCTGGATGGATTAAATGACCCGGTGTAGTTTAATGTAGACGTTCCCCACGCTGTTATAACTTATTTTGTCTCTGTTTGAGAAATGAATGCAATTTGCTTCTGAATTGTCGCATTGGTATTACAAATACAATTTTAATTGAATTGTTTTGTTTTCGCTAAGTAGACGTTCCTTTCTCAAGTTGCATATTTTATAATGCTTTTGCGTTCTTATTTTTGTTTTTCTCTCATCCTTTGACCAAGTTGCGTGGTGTTGACATTTGGACTGACGAATACTATTGTTATACATATGAGTTGCAAGATAAAGTGTGACCATTTTTGATTTAATGGAAGGAAAGAGAAACCCACTACGCACCCTCGGATTGACCACCCCAACTATTGCAATAGAAAAAGGTTGACAATACCGAACTCCTCTAAAAGGATAAGGGATATAGGAATGGTATGGGTTCCAAGAAGATACCTGACTTGCAGTATCCCGCTGTATGCGCCGACTATTCTTTGACACGTGTTTCGCCTCTGCACGAGGCATCCTCATGAGCGATGGGCAACGACTGAGCACTTTCCTACCGTTTGCATGTCTTATAAACAATTGTACTTTCTGATTCCCTCCGTTGATCGACCGATGTAAGGGGCGGCACATACCTGACGGAAGATCCGTCGCGTTTTATCCGTCGCGTAACGCCAATACATACAAATGTATAGAAAAACGTTCAACCTTTCACACCTGACCGAAGATCCGTTAGTACGTCGAGCGTACTGACGGATTATCCGTCGACGTCGCGCGCACCACGCACCACGTGAATTTTGACCATTGAGTAAGGAATATACATGGAGAGGGCAAATAGTAGGTACATATAGAAAAATTACATTATACACATATATTATTATATTTTTTATTTTTATAGACTCACGCCTGTATCCCCGGAGGGGTAGGCAGAGGTGTAATATTACACCCACATTTCACCATGATTTTTTTTATACACATATATACGAAATCGACATAAAGCCACCAAACATAGTGTTGTCTCGTTTTGTCTTAGGGATATCTCTGTGAGAAAAAAAGAGATAGAGAAATGTTATTCGTGCCACTGTCGCCATATTTTTTGCCAAGGTTTGTGGTACATCTGCTGTGAAATCTAATAATAATTTTGTTTTTTGCATAAATATGTCTAAAAACCAGATGAATCAGTGCTTCAGGCTGTGTGTTTCATCACCGTATGTATGGTGCCATTCATGTCCAGTACTTTCTCAGCGACACAGTATCGATATTGGCTCTCAGAGAATATTTTGTTACATGTTTGATACAAGGGTCGTTCTTCACTTTGCCATGTTCGCCCACATTTGCATTATGAAATAAACTAATCTGGCAAAAGATTTAAACTAACTAAAGTAACTTACTACAAAAATGTATAGGTTTCCTCTGACCGGCTCCATATCGATATCGATTATATTCTGGAGTACAACCCAAATCGCAGTCATTTTAAATTGCCCAACATTTCTTAGGTATGCACGCTAGTTTCGTAGGTAGGCACGCTAAATTCGTAGGTATTGGACATGCCATATCCATGTCATTCCCAGATCGGTGATTTTGAGTGACGCGTAGTAGAGTAAGATTCCAGGGCCGCCAGACCTTACTTATTTTTTCAGAAACGAAATGTGTAGAATAATGTAGTGTTAGTATGTGCTATGAGTGTACGCATACTTGCTAGCCTGGATCGTGGGCCAATTTTTAGGTATGAGGTTCTAAAGGTCTACGGGAATTACTGCCGTCGTAATGAGTCTGGCAGAATTATTTATGATTTTAATAACATTTTATAAAAATACCTAAAAACCAGCTTTGAGAATTTGTCTGAGTCTGAGTGTTCATTGTGTCCGTCAGTTGTATGTTTGTAAAGTCCCCCGCGATACAGGATTTATTCCTAGTGCGGGAGTTGTCTTATTAAACAAAAAAAAAACTAGAATATAAAACATGAAGAACACGATTTGTAACCAAAATCCTCTTTTACCAAAGATTCTACATTTACAGTTAATGCGACGTAGAGGCGTAGAAGTTAGAACCATGAGAAAGAACAGGCAATAAATCTCACGGCTACGCCTTTTAATTTCCAAACTTTATATATTAAAATACTTACATAGAAAACATTTTGTGTCATGCGCTGCAACTGTAACCCCTTCTATATCATTTGTATAAATTTTCTTAAAAACCGTAACCAAATCGTATCATCGTCTTTTGATTTTGAACCTTCATACCTATATAGGAAATATATTAAAATAACGCTTGTTGGCTACTATAAAAATCTCTTAAGTCTGACATATTTTTAATAGTCAAACTCGAATACAATATAAATAACTACCGGTCTTCAGTGACTACATAGGGAACACGAAAAATGATTAGGTAAAAGAATATGACAGTAAAATATTGAGCTGCCCTGAGTACGGCCCTGCACGAACAAACTTATATGTGTGCATAATAGCCACGCTTTTAGCAAATGTGTGCAGATACGCTCGACGCATTTTCCGTCAGGTGTGTTCCGACTCATTTGACGGAATATACGCGACCGAAGATACGTTCGACGGATCTTCCGTCAGATATGTTCCGCCCCTAAGTCATTATGACGGTATGCGAATATATTCAGCAAGGGGGACCCGTTAAAGTTGGTTGGATCGTTCAGTAATGTATGCTTGTCCTGCTTTAAAATCTCAAACTGTTCCAATACGCACATTCTAATACTCTTTTGACAAGTGTGTATGACGTCAAATAAGTGTTCGCTAATTAGACTATGGCCCGTTTGAAGTAAATGCTCGGCAAAATGAGACTTTTCCGGCTGGTTGTTTATAAACGCCGCTAAATGTTTTTTATACCTCTGCTCAAAACTTCTACCCGTCTGTCCTATGTACTTCTTTGTCTGTACTATTTTGGCATTGGTCGTATGTAAAGCAGTAAATACCGGACTTTTTTTTCTTGCATACTTTATCTTTACAATTGCAAAGAAATTTTATAGTTTTTTATGGTTTATAGGCTGATCTTATACCGTTCCTCCTCAGTATACGCGCCATATGGTCAGTTATACTTCCAAAATAGGTGTGAACAGCAGTATTATTTAAAGGTTCTTTTATGGAGGGATATAAAAGTTACGAGGCCATACTAAGTTGTTTTCTTCCAATCATCTTGTCAATTAAGCGCTTACTATGCCCGTTGGATTGAGCTATATATATATATATATATATATATATATATATATATATATATATATATATATATAATATGTAATTCTTTGTTATATGATTCTATATTCAGTGGTACATTTAATAATATATGAATCATACTGTGGAATGCTGCCATTTTGTGTTGTGATGGATGACAGGACGATGCTGGTATTGTGGTTTCTGTATATGTCGGTTTACGAAAAATTTCAAATGAGTGTGAGGTACCCTCCCTTTTGATAGTCAAATCTAAGAAGTTCGTTGAGCTGTTTTGTTCCATCTCCAATTTGAACTTAATTTTGGGGTGTATAGTATTAATTCTTCTAAGAAAACAGTGAAGCTGACGTTCGGTGCCCTTCCAAGCTAGCAAAATATCGTCCACGAATCTATAATAATACAAGATATTCGGATCTTTCACCAAATGCTCGTGTTCGTAGTTATTCATAAAGATATCCGCTAACAACGGACTAAGAGGTGAACCCATGGCCAAACCCTCCTTCTGTAAGTAGTACTCGTTGTTGAATGGAAAATAATTTTGTCTAATACCTAATTATAATTAAAAATCCAGCTGGAAAGAAATAGAATACACCCAGAACAAATTAAGAACATTTTGAAATTAACCGAGTTATGCAGTAGTTGTATAGTTGGGGTGGTCAATCCCAGGGTGCGTGGTGGGTTCCTCTTTCCTTCCATTAGGTCACAATGGAGTTCCGCCAAGTAATGCCTGATTCAATCAACAATATTTAATTTATTAGTATGCTATGGTGCAGTACCCAAATAAAGAAAGCCTTAAGTTTTTACATGTTTTACTGTATTCGCTTGATCTTCACATTAAGTAGAGGGTACTTTTTATCATCATCATTTTCATCATAATATGTAAAATTTACTGGCATATCATTGCAGCTAGAATAAGGAATGTAATTAGGAACATGAAACTTGGACATTCGGGTCTTTTTCATGGAGGTATCTGTTCCATAAGGAAGTATGTACTACTATTCTAAACATAAAAACAAACTTCCTCCATTGTCCAGTGGATAGCGTATGCGACTCCTGATCGGAGGTCTGGGTTCGATTACCGGGTTGGACAAAAGTGTTACTGGTTTTTCTAAATTTTCCAGAAAACAAAAGTTAACTTGCTATGTATTATGAAAATCCGGGGATGCAAAAGAGTAACCGTGAGTTTTATTGCTCGTTCTTTCTCATGGTTCTACGCCCTTGCTTTGCGAACGTGGCAGTAAATATAAATGTAGAAGCTTAAAGCAATTATGTTTTGAATTTGAAACACACACTTATCCACAAGTGTCACTTTGTGATCTAAATGTATAAAGGATTTTTAATTTGACTTTGACTTTGTCAATAGCAGCACGAAATCTGGAAATGTGCCCGGTAATGGGACCTAAAATGCATTACATGGCCAAATGTGGGAGTAACATTACACCTATGCTATCACTTCGTGTATACAGTTCGTGAATAAGCCTTGCGTTACTGACTGACTGTTGGACAACGTACAGCCATGAAACTATGGAGAACAACTGTCCCTTGAGGAGTGTAGTGGTGTACTAAGATAGGGTTTTTGTAACTTCTCATACTGAAGGGAGTAAAATAGGTCTACAGGGAGCTGCGGATGAAGTCTTAGTCCATGAAAAATTTGACACAAAAATAACAGCAACAGCCAGATTGAAGCAACAGCAGCAGACTTTATGTAAAATGTAAAATAATATTTCTTCACACGTCAACACTTCTGTTTATCCCAATTCTGCTTATAAACATGTGTAATAGGCGTAACAAATAAAAAGCTATTGTTGGTCGTAACTTACGACCAACAATAGCTTTTACAATAATCAAAAGACTTGTACTAGTTTTCCTAAATATGTCTGTTGCCGTGAAACAGCTTTCACCAACTTTTAAATGCTTTTATATTTTTAAACGAAATCTGAATTATATATATGGATTGCATAAACTGCTACTTTTAGACTCGTTTTTCTTTTTAACTTTAGTGAACAATTGACTTATCTAATCTTGTCTCATTTTCTTCTTAATATTAGATTTTATAGTTGTCCACGCTAGTTCAGGGTCATTTAGCATCTCTTTATACATCTAGAAAAAATACTTATAGATTCTCAAATTTTGTGGCAATTCAATGTGTTCCTTTTGAAATAGTTAATCATCGCTGGTCCCGTGCCTCGGAGAGCATGTTAAGCTGTCCCGGCTGTAATGAAGATCTTTGGCAATTGTTATAGGAAGTCAGTACCTCTGAATAAATTAACACTAGTCTTAAACACGGCATATCGCTGTCACTTTAGGTTACGGAGGTCCGACAGACAGTCGCTATGTGGCAAAGCTTATATTCAGTCAAATCCAGTTACACAAGTAGCCAGACCCCGGACGCAACTGCTACTACTACTTCGACTAATAATAGATCAGAAAAATTAAGCAACGTTTGCATAGATCATACGTTCCCATCCAACGGATGGTGTCGCTTCGTGATTTTCGCTAGCATACCAAACTTTTTAAAGGAAAACTAAAGCCATCAGTTCCAGTTTTTCTTAAATACTACAAATGCTAGACCATGTTGGAGGCCTTCACGTGATCAACAAAATTTCTTTGTCACCGAAGTTGGTCATACTCTAGAAGTTATCTATCATGGACAACCGGTGATTATGATAGTTGTAACATTAAATTGTATAATAAAGCAGCAGTGATAAATTGTAACTAAATGCACAACATTCTTAGGTGTCACAATATGCAAAAATTTACTTGGGAATATAAAAGAAAACGGGATCCTGCCGTTTTGCCGAAAAGATTTTGACAAAATTTCATTACCCAAACAAATTTTAGCAACCTTTTTTTATACCATTGCAATATTTCGAATGATTTTAGTACGCATATTTTATTTGGTCAAATTTTTACTTGGCAAAATATTGCCAAGTATAATGTCATTATGGCATTTGGTCTTTAATCAAATGATTTATCACAGCAAACAATCTTCAGACATTAAACGGTTGGTGATATTAGTTTATTTATGGAAGTAGTTAGAGTAGGTTAATTATTAAAAAAAAAATAAGGTTAGGTTTGGTTAGAACTGTGACTCCTGGTCACAGTTCTAACCAAACCTAACCTTATTTTTTTTACGCTCGCTCGGCTCGTGCGTAGGAACGCACGAGCGTGGTGAGCGGTGCCGTGGTAGCGGCCGGCGAGTGCCAGAAACGACTTGCATTAATATAAAAAAGAGATTGTTTTTAGTAGGTTCCGGTTCCGGGTGAACTGAACTATTTAGATTAGGATAATTATTGATTTTGCGTAAAAACTGTTATTCCAACTAAATAATTTGACTAAATAAAAAATGTTAAAAGTAGTAATTGGTAAACAAGTTATAGTTTAAACGTTCATTTCCCAAACATTAGGTTTGCGTTACAATTTTTTGTGAATAGATTTTTTGCTAAGTAATATTTTGGCAAATGAAATTACGCGAAATATTTTTTGGGAAGTGAAAATTTGTCAAATTCCTTTCGGTCAAATAAGGGAGACCCAAAGAAAACACATATATATTTCATTTCTATAATTAAATACTTAATTTAAGACACAGTGTGAAAAGAAAAGAAAAACATTTTTAGCAATAATCCTAATAAACTTTAAAGAGATTTCTTGCATGTAGATAGCTTGTCCGCTTGTATGCTTTGAACAACCGATTTACAGGCGGAAATTGTTTTAAGTTACTATACTCGACTGGATAAAATATTCATTACTGAACTATAATATTCCATTGCCTCATATCACGAGGCAATGCAAACGATTCGTGCTGCGGTATTCGTTATTTTTTTCTACTAAATAACCATAACAGACTAAAGCAACGGGTTCCGTCGTCATGTTGCACTTTACAATGCATTTCTAAGCTGCAGTTTAATTATGAACACGAACAACGGAACAATCCTATTTTTCATGTTAATCTCAGAAACTTTGCGTTTTATTAAGCGTATTTAACAAGGCTGGTTTAAAGGAGTGGTTTGTTTGTAGGTGTTATGAATTTTTTTATACGTTTAACCATTTTTTTGTATGCGTTTTTACCTAAATGAAAGTATGTTGACTACCGATATCAGTTTACCACGAAACGCTTTTTTTAATTCAGTCAGAACTATTAAACGCAAGAAGCTGTAGTTTGGCTTGTGTGTTCCTTGGGGATTGTAGGGGTGCACTAAGAAGAGATTTCCTGAAATTTCCACGAGATCAGAAAACCACGACTGTGTAAAAAATATAATCGTGCGTAGCTGCTACGTCCTCTAGTACTCTAGTCTATAAAATAAGAGAAAAGTGCAGCTAGAAAGTCAGCTGTTACGCGATTGACTTTCTCTTGGAGACCTCATGACCCTCAAATGTTACAATTCAATTAACAAAATATGTTAATTCCATTTTGTAAAGCTTGTGTGAAGGTTTTGGGTACTGTACGTTTAGAGAGGATTATACTGTTATGTAAATTGGAAATTATTTTAACGTGACGTTGTTTTCTCACGCAGAGCATATTACATAAGCAGAGAATCGCGGTCTTGTTACCACATGGTTGAAAATCTAGTTTTTTGCAAGAGCCTAGGTAAAGTTGAGATTTTGGCTCAAAATGTCCCAAAAACCCGTCTTAGAAAAATAGTGCCGTTCGTCTGCCTTTATGTCTTCGGACCGTTCATAACTATGGAACATAAACGTTTGTTATGGCATGTGTTTGTTTGTTATGGCCATAATGCAAATTGCTGAACATTAGCAAAGTTGGTCGTTTAAAAACGTATTTTAAGATAGCATCAATTCTTCTATGTATTTTCTTATCATTAAATATATAATACCAAAACATTTTTTTATTTAAAAATATTCGTGTTATAATCACCAATTTTATTGAAAAAAGTAACAGCAAGTAAGCAAAAAACACAAAACATCCAGACTTGAAACTACGACTTTTGGAATACACAATGTGTTATAACGTGTCGGGGATCGAACCTACAACACTCGGCGCGGTATTAATATGCTACATGAATACATACAATACCTGCGATTCACACATCACAGATTACATAGCAAACAGCAGGAGTAATACAGTGGGCTGGAATGTCCGGCATTCGAATGGCATCCGTCCCATTCCGGCGAGGATGGTGTCTAATTAAGTGTGATAACTGCCAAATCTAGCGATACATTGGATGACATTGCGGAATTACACATGAGCATTGAACAATCTATACCAATCTGTGGCTGGCTAAATTAATTTCAGATGCTGTATACTAGTCTTCGCACGCGGCTTCGCCTGCGTGAATAATACACCTAAACCTTCCTCTAGAATCCTTCATGGCTGAGAGTTCTCCATAATATTCCCGGAAGATATTTGAAGTCTTCCAACCATTTTCACATAGCCAGAGTGGTGAAGTATGGCTTTAATTAAACCTTTTCATTGTGAGAAGAAGGCCGTGCCCAGCAATGTACAGTTTATATACAGTGCTTAATATTACACATTGACCCAGTTTAAAATAGCAATAACAGCAGGGTAGGCAGAGACTACGGAGCGCCATTTGCAACAATCTTGACATATCTCTCTTACTTCATTCACTCCCATCAGATTCCTCATGCATGCTCTTCTGTTCAGGGTGCTTCTAACCTGTCCTGTTTTTAGGATGTCTCCAATCTGGTCAGAGAACGTCCGCCTAGGTCTTCCCCTTCGTCCTGTCCCTTCCACACTTGCCTTATATATCTGTTTGGTCAGTCTTTCGTCATCCATCCTCTCCACGTGTCCAAACCATCTTAGCATACGCTTCTCGATGCTTGTCACTACATCTTCTTTTACCCCACAACACTCTCTTATCACACAATTCTTTACTCAGTCAGTCAAAGAAACACCACACATACTTCGCAGTGCTCTCATTTCTACTACTTTCATAACTCTTCTGCCATTCCCAACTATCACTACCATAGATAAGAGTAGGTACTAACACCTCTTTATGGACAGCCAAACGTGGCTTTTTGGACACGTTTTGGCTATTCATAAACGCCTTCAGAGCTCCATTCACTCTATTACCTGCATTAACTCTTCTTTCAATATCTTCTAGATTCTTACCATCTCTTGTAAACAGCGTACCTAAATATACAATCTCATTCACTTGCTCCACTCGCTGTCCACCGATCATAACATTACAAGCCGTAACGCATTCCTCCTTTTCAAAAACCATAACTTTCGTTTTACTTACATTCATTACTTTCCTCTCTAACGCACCATGCATGATTGTTACCATCTCCTGCAACTCCTCCGCTGAAGACGCAAGTATATCCTGATCATCAGCATAAAGGAGGCATTTGACAAGTAACTCATTCATCCTTAATCCAGTCACTATTTTTTAAAATCTTGCAAACAACTGAAAGCATGAAGAGGTTGAACAGCCACGGCGACGCTACACATCCCTGTCTAACACCTGTCTCGATGGTAAACTAATCCGTGTACGACCCATTTATCCTCACACAAGCTCTAGAATCTTCACAAAGGGATTTCAGAGCTCGTATGAGGCTGCTGTTCACCCCATACATCGACAGTACCAACCACATTTCATTCCTCACCACTTTATCGTAAGCCTTTTCCAAATCCACGAATGCGCAATAGACCTTTTGACCTTTGGCCAAGAATTTTTCGGCTACGCACCGCAAGGAAAAGACTTAATCCGTGCACCCCATACCCTTTCGGAATCCTGCTTGTACATCCCATATTTTCTTGTCAGTTACTTCAATAACTCTTTCAATCAGTACCTTCGCATACAATTTGCCAACAATGCTGAGAAGGCTAATGCCTCTATAGTTCTTGCAGTCTTGTTGCGAGCCTTTTCCCTTATAAAGAGGCACAACCACCGCTGTGGTCCAGTCATCAGGTACTCGGCCGGTGCTCCAGCACAAGTTAAATAAGCGCTGTAGCTGACCAGCTATGATTCCCTGTCCAGCCTTCAGCATTTCAACTATAATCCTATCATATCCTGCAGCCTTACCTAATTTCATACTTCCCAACGCCTTTACAATCTCATCCACACCAATATCGCTTTCATCATTGCTATTATTACCATTCATTTCGTCGATCGATGTCTCAATCGCCGTTCTTTCAAATAGACCTTCAAAATACTCCTTCCATCTCTTCGGCACGCATGATTCACCATTCAGTATTTTTCCATTCTTGTCTCTGATTGACGTGTATTCTGAGGATTGAGTTTTTCCTCGAACTGCACGAACGGATTTCCAGAAAAACTTTATGTTTCTCCGGAAATCTTCAGATAGTCTGCTATCAAACTCATCTTTCTTTTCCTCTTTTTTCCTTTAAACAGTTTATTTCACAATTCTTTTTGACCTAACAAACTTCTTTCTTGCTTCATCTATGTCATCACTTGTTGCCTTTCCCATTCTTTCATTTGCTCTGGCAGCCAACCAACCAAGCTTTCTTCTTCTCTGATACTGCTGATTGTATATTCTTGTCCCACCACGTATTCTTAACCTTTCGTATTTTCCTTCTCTTGATCACACCACATACTTCAGACGCTACACATACTATCTCCTCTTTAAAAGATTGCCATAATTCTTCCATATCATTTATGCCATCGAACCTCTCAAATATTGCTATCAATCTTCGCTTATACTCATCTTTCACAACTTCTTCTTGCCGATTTTCTACTTTATTCTTTCTAGGACCCTATTTTCATTATGTTCTCGGTGTCGCCATCCTTTAAAAAGTCCACTAATCCGGCTCATCACCAAAAAGTGGTCTGTGTGGATGCCGATCCCTCGATACACCCTTGTATATAACACATTCTTTCTCAAACGTTCATCTACAATTACAAAATCAATCATACTTCTTCTAACATTCTTAGCCTCACGCGTATACATGTGTATCCTTTTGTGATCAAACATGGTGTTTGTCACACAAAGGCTCCACTCTAAACAAACCTCAAGCAAAACTTTTCCATTATCATTCACACTCTCATCACCAAATCCACCTAAAACCCTTTCAAATCCATCTCGTTTTACTCCCACCCATCCATTGAAATCACCTAACAAGATCAATCTTTCGTTATCCTTACATTTCCTCAAAATCGCTCTTAAGTTCTCCCAAAATTCCTGCCTTTCGCCTTGTTCTTGCTGTGACATACCCGCTACTATATTGACCGGGGCGTAAACCCCTACAATAAAGAGATGAGTAAGTCCTACTTTCATTCTCATCCACAATAGTCTAGCATTTACACATTCATATTCCTTAACGCACTCATTCATTCGCGCAGACAGTATTAAACCAACTCCCTTGCAGGCTCTGGTGGTACTGACTACCCCAGACCAATAAGCCGTGTAGCTGTCATGCTTGGTGGGGCCACAACCTTTCCTTTTTGTCTCATTCACACATAGAACATCAATCTTTCTATCATCCGTCATCTGGCATACTTCATTCAATTTACCATCCATTCCTCCTCCAACATTTAATGTTGCAAACCGGCTTTCCGTAGGTCACTTTTCGCCCTCGCGGGAAACGAGACGTGATGGGTTGCTAACCGCGTCGCCGCCGTCTGGAGAAATATTATTTTCAGTTCTCATAGCGTTCCCACGAGCATTAGGGATTAAAAATGTCCGTCCCCGCAGAGCCCTTTACGGGGATAAGGTGGAATCCCAGCTGTGCCCTGTGACCACCAACACATGCGCCCTCCGTTTGCGACCAGCTTGCCCTCTGGCCATGAATCCCTCGGCACGGGTCGGTTGACACCTTGGATTGGGGTTTGTTTTCGGGTATGCTCCCTGAATGTTGGTTTTATTTCTGAGTTTTCCTTCTCCTAGACGGGTTGCCATCCAAAGCTGACGAGGCCCATCCCCCCAAAGAGAGTGGTTAAATTTCGGAGTTTTCCTTCTCCTAGATGGGTTGCCATCCAAGGCTAACGAGGCCCATCCCCCCGAATAAAAAAAAAATACCACATTCACACAACACTATCAAGCCCAAACTAAGCAGAGCTTGTACTATGGGACAATGGATAAACATACATTATACTTCTTTTTGTAAATACATTCATAATGTACATGGAATTACCGTTCATTCATTACTCATGAAAATAATTATTGTATGCATCTTGAGGCAATAACGTTATTAGATAATACTTATACAAAATAAAAAACTAAAATTCTGGAGGAACATCGTCACAATTATTGTTAATCGACGTAAAGTTTATACCATAAAATATAAGGATTGGGAAAACAACGTCACTACGTACACAAGTGTCTTTGTTGTTTCAACTTTCTTAAATAACTGGTGTCGTTATAGCTCCAAAAACATAAAAATAAATTGTCACAATAGGGTAGTTTCCAGGGTCAAAATAATTAAATTTTATTTAGTCCGTATTTCAGATTATAAAAAATATTGGAGACGTATTTTTCTTTTTTCGATTAAATAAAAAATAACAAAGATATAGCCCATTAAAGTTACGTGTGACGTCACTCCGTGCGAAAAAATGCAGCACGGCATGATGTTATACGTAACTTTAATCTTGGTTATTTTTGGTTTAATTTACAAATAAAAAATACGTATCGCTTATTTTTGAATAATCATGGTCATGCGGCTAAGTCTTGCAGAATGTCTCAATATACATGCGGTCATTGCGGCAACCAAGGACACACGATAAAGGACTGCACTAGGAAATCCGAAGACCCAAAATGCGCGACCTGCTTACACTTCAAGAAGCCCAGCAACCACAACACCGGTTCTAATGACTGCCCAGCAAGAGCAATGGCGGAAAAGAGGTACATAAACTCCGTGGATTATGATGGCGCCTAGGAGCGACGTAATATCGTATTTTCGACCTTTTATCTACTATTTTTTTTTCATATTTATTATTTAATTTTAAGACTTGATATTTCATTTTGTGATTCACCTAACACACCTCATTAGAATATTGACCTACTAACATCAAACATCTAGTTTAATAAAATGCACACATGAGTTATTTACGTCATACTAAATAATAAAGGTTTAATTAACATTGACATCATTTACGATTATGCTGACCCACAGCTTTATAAGTTACATTCGTGAATTCTCTAAAATGCTCGTCAGGCAATTATATCGTATATTACATGATCATATTAATTATATTCATGTAGCTATTAATTATTAACTTAGTTTTATATTGACCACTGTCTTTTGTTAAATACGTAATATTATTGCTGTATTGTAAAATACAAATCTCAAATTTGTAAAGAGAGACCCAACCGCCTGTGATACAGTTTCTTACTAGTACAGGGGTATGGTCAGGCCTCCTTCACTCGGCCGTACCTACAGCGATAAGTGCCTACACTTTGGCGCGGCTTCCACGCCGCGTCGTCATCGCTCGCGCGCAGGGCTAGCTAATAACGTGAATTTTAATAGTGAACAACAAAAATGTTCACATCACAAGTCTGGTGCAAAGTATTGCTCATTTAACGGATGTGTGTCGGAAGCAACTTGAAATTTTGATTTTATTTATTTTACGAGAGCAACTTGAAAATTGTACTTTTTATTTGTTGAGATATCTCAACGATTATGGTGTCAAATTAAAGGTCTAGTTCAAAAACCATTTTATCTGTTTGAGTCATGTAAATCGGTCTACGCGTTTAGGAAATAACTAAGAATTAGTATAGTGAAAATGTAAACCACCAGAATTTTAGTGGTTTTTGTTCTACGAGCTCAAATAGTGGGATAGGATACTTATAGTATAAATATTTATTATTAGGTACGTGGTCACGTAGGTAGATAGACGATGAATAAATATTATAGTAGCAGCGGCAAGTCGACAACCCTAGCGCACCGCTCCGCGCCAGACAGCGACAGCGTTATGTGTTAGAAAAGAGCGGGAACAGTTAGGTCAATATCGCGTTAGGTACTGAATGCTCATGCGAGCTGAATTGCACTTTCTTGCTTAGTAGCAAGAGTCGCCATTTCTTTAAATTGGTTTGCGAAGTGGTGCTTCTGTTCGTAAGAACTATCTATTCTGTGGTATGGTGTTCTTTCCAATCAATTGAAAATCCACAGCATTTATAATATTATTATATTAGAACATTTTTGTTTGTATTTTATGCTCTCTGTATTACTGTGAATAAAATTTATTATTATTATTATTATTCCTCTTTATTTATTTTCATTCTCATTGATCTTATTTTATATAATTAAATCACTTAACAAAAAAAAAAATAACTATATAAAACAGGACCACGGAGACCCACCGGCATCGGGCACAGGGACCAAGCTACCGGTGGTTAGGGCTCCAGAGAGAGGAACCTCCGAACGATGCGTGTCGTGTCCAGCAATACTGCCTTCTGTATAGAGGACTTGATCCAGCCGTCTAACGAGAGCCTCTTGAGGTGGTGGTCGAGGCTTTTGCCAATAAGACCATTTACGGTCACGACTATCGGTACAATGATCGCCGAGTCAACATCCCACATGTCGACAATCTCGTGAGCCAGGTCCAAATACTTAATTTGTTTATCTTTTTCGGCTTTCACGAGATTCTCGTCATGGGGTATGGTGACGTCGATGATCATTGCAAGGCGCTCTAATCGGTCTATCAACACTATGTCCGGCTTGTTAGCCGCAATAGTTCTGTCAGTAATGATAGACCGATCCCAGTACAGAGTAGCACGACCATTTTCAAGAACTGGGTCGGGCACATACCTGTAGTACGGTACTTCGGAGTCGACAAGTTGGTACTTTAAGGCAAGTTGCTGATGGACAATCCTGGCTACTTGGTTGTGTCTATGCAAATATTCGCCGTTGGCAAGACGAGAACAACCGGATACTATATGTCTGAGCGATTCACCAGGCTGGTGACATGCCCGACATATGTCGACCGTCCCATCCCTCAGAATATACTTCCGGTAGTTGTTCGTCATGATAACTTCGTCCATAATTGCAAATACAAAACCTTCTGTTTCGGCGAAAAGATCGCCGAAACGCAGCCAGGACACCGAAGCTGGAAAATCTACATCGGGCCCATGCAAGGCCCGGTAAAATCGTCCATGCAGCTCTTTGCCCCTCCATACCTCCCTGCGCTCCTCTACACCAAGTACGGCAGGTTTGCGCCAGTTCTCTTTGGCCAGACCCAGCGGGGTAAGTCCGTTGTCCACAGCAACCACATCTCGGTGCACACCCGCGGCAGTGTGGAGAAAGTATTCTCTGAGATTGCACACCTCGCGATTGTGGAGGGTCTTGGCACTTAAGAAGCCCCGACCCCCGCACTTCCGCGGGATGTACAATCTCATCACTGACGAACGCGGGTGATGCATCCGGTATGTGGTGAGTAGACAACGAACTTTCCTATCCAAGGCGTCCAATTCCGTCTGAGTCCATCTGAGTATGCTGAAGGAGTACATTAAGACCGGCATGGCCCAACCGTTACAGGCACGCACCTTATTTCCGCCCGAAAGAAAGCTTTTTAAAACTTTCTTCAGGCGGCGAAAGAAACGCGCCTGCAACGACTGTTTCATGCCAGCCTCATCAATGCATAATGCCTGCGACATACCCAGATATTTATAGGTTTCGGTTGCAGAGAGTGATCTAAGTTGTGTGAAATCTGAAAGTTCTATACCATCAGATTCCACACTCCTGCCTCGCCTTACATGCATGACCGCACATTTATCCACACCGAACCCCATCTTAATTGAATTACTAAAGCTTTCAGTTATCTTTAGTAACTCAGTTAATTGGGGGTCAGTGGAGGCAAATATTTTGAGGTCATCCATGAAAAGGAGGTGGGAAATAACTTGACCTCTACTCTGCAATCTATAGCCTAGCCCTGAACTTTCGAGCAAAGTGCTCAGTGGGTTCAGTGCTAGGCAAAACCATAGTGGACTCAAACTGTCGCCTTGGAAAATACCCCGCTTGATCCTTATAGGTACGCCATACCCGCAAGGCTGTCGACACCCTGGATAGCGAAGCACCGTACTCCACTGCCCCATACATGCCTTCAAGAGGGTGCATAGAGTTGCATCAACTTTGAACAGCTCCAGCACCCTCAAGAGCCACGTATGTGGCACAGAGTCATAGACCTTCTTATAGTCTATCCAGCATGTCGCCAGATTCTTTCGACTACGGCGAACCTGTTGGCTTATGGTCATGTCGATAAGGAGTAGCTCTTTAGTACCACGGGCCCCGCTTCTACATCCATTTTGAGATACAGATAAGATGTTATTTCTAAATATATGTGCTTCTAATTTCGTTCTCAAAATGGATGTAAAAACTTTATACATTGTAGGCAGGCAAGTTATAGGCCTATAGTTCGTAGGCTCCGTGGTACTACCAGCCTTAAAAAGCAGATGAGTTACGCCAGTTGTCATAAAAATAGGCAGCGACCCTGAATCCAGAGATGACTGAAATTGAGAAGCCAAACGAGCATGTGCACTGCGTAGCCATTTTAACCAGAAATTGTGCAGCCCGTCCGGTCCTGCCGATTTCCAGTTGGCTAACTGACGGACTGCACGATATACATCTGTGGTGTCAATGGCTACGGGCTCCATGTGAGGTATTGCCTCACATGATCGTTTAACATCTCTAATCCAGTCATCTTCCGTATGGCTGATGGGAGTCGACCATATGCTGCGCCAAAATTCAATCGTATTCGCATCATCTGGCCGACTTCCATCATCCACACGTGGGTCAGGTCGCTCCCAATTTCTATAAACCAACTTCTCATCTCTTTGGAATGCGCGATTTTGGGAGTATCGGGCTACCCTTTTCTTGTATCGTTTGATACGATTTGCCCACGCATAAACTTTCTGCTTCAGGAGGTCGATGCGTTCTGTGACCCGTGACTCATACTCTTGAGGACGGAGTCCCGTTCCTTTAAACGCCCGGTTCACAAAACGCATCACTCTCGGGCGGGTATTGCCCGACCTGAAGCAGATTAGTTTGCCTATGAGTGCCCTGGTCTCAGCAATACGCCGCTCAATTCTACGCTGCCAAGCCGGGACGGCATCTCGAGGAACAATATCAAAACTGTTTCCTATTTTAATATTAGCTACTCGACATGCCGCTACAGCCGCACAGTACAGAATTGAGTGCGTATCGCTAAGATTTTCACTAT
Source organism: Euclidia mi (assembly GCA_944739405.2). Lineage (NCBI taxonomy): Eukaryota > Metazoa > Arthropoda > Insecta > Lepidoptera > Erebidae > Euclidia > Euclidia mi. The sequence continues at coordinate 14,224,740 of OX123195.2, forward strand.
TGTCTAAGTAAATAGGCAATAGTGAATCCAGGGCACACACAAGCGCCATATTCTTTTTATGCGTGGGCAAACGCGGCAGCCGAGGTCTGTCTTGCAATGCAACGTACCGATATTCCCCAATGGCACACTCCAAAGCACTCCTCATCTTATCAATGCACTGGGTACTTACTTGTGTATCCCTGTCTACCACCTTTTCACCTCCTTCTTGTTGTCTGTGCAATATGTTTGGCACTGAAGCTACATTGCGTGTAGGAGGTTGGTTGGCAGGGATAACTGGCAAGTCTGAGCGTAGCCTCTCAAGTGCGTCGTCATCAAGCAGGCGGCAGCGCTGGATGGCTCGCACTTGATCCGACAGTCGCTGGGCCGAGACGTTGACAGCCGGTTCCAAGCCCTGAAACAGAGACAGCATGCGATCACGGTACGCCGTAAGGTTGGTACCTCCCTCTGTAGCCACAAAATATGCCCGCATGACATTTTCGTTCATGGATTGTGTCCATCTCATGCGGTGCACATCACCACCGGTAGCGGGGGCCCTGTTCGAAACCGGTGGGTCTCGGGGTCCCAAGCGTAAGGGTGGCCGGCCTCTTCCCCGGCGACGTGCTGGTGGTGGCGACGACGGCGGGGAAAAATACTCTTCGCTCGACGAGCTCGACGCCTCAACACTCGGCGATGCTGGCGCTGGTACCGGCGGCTGTGAGGCGGAGCTGAGCGACGAGTCCGGGGGTCTAAGTCGTGCTACTGCTGCTCTGGCTCTCGTCAACATATATATTTCTTGATATTATCATTATTTATTATTGTTTACAATTTTCCATTTGACACAAGGTGTCATCTTCGCTATGTTTTTCTAAATACTATTTCTTCTGATTTTATGGTTTTTATTAATTATATTTGTATATTTATCGGATATTGTATCTTCTTTTAGTTGTTTTACTATATAAATTGTACCGCAAAACTGTTATACAAAATAAAATGAAAATTTGCAAGAAAATATGAATTCATGTTGATTCCAAGGTGTTGCCAGTTATTATTATTATTAATCTAAAGGACGGACTTATAATTTTTTTTTCGTCAACTAGCCTATTATCTTAGTGACGTTGTAGCTCCTGGAGACTGATACTCGGGACATACCAAACAAACGAGCCGCGCGCAACAAATCAATTAAAAAAAAAATTGCATAAGTGACGTTGTAGCACCACCATATATAAAATTGACTGACATATTATTGCAGAGACCACTAGGAAAACTACTGAAGTTACGAACATGAAACTTGGACATTCAGTTTCTTTTATCACGCTGGCACCTACGCATTCTATAATTAGAAATTTCCTAATCTTCTAAAATAAAAATGAAACACACTGACAATGCCAATTAGCTGTTTGTTTTTAAATTCTAATCGATAGATAAGATCAATACTAGTTTCTCATTTCAAACGTGATCCTAAACTGTCATAGCTTAAAAAGGCATTGGACTGGCATAACAGAGTCCCACTTTGCCCAAGAGGTTGCAAAAGAGTTGCAAACACGATATAGCACTTTGCATTACATCATTCTCGCTTCCTCTAGGATAATAATAAGATATTATGTTATGCCAGTGTCATGGCAAGCAAGAATAGGTGATGCATTTAAAACGGAGTAGTGTTAGGCTAATGTGCGCGAGTACTCTACACCATGTATTTTAAGTCAGTGTTTTCCCGAAAAGTATGTACTCAGCCTATGATATAAAAACTACCTATAAAATTAATTTTACAACATTTACTAAAAATATATTGTTATTTTCTAATAAAAATGTTATTTAAAATCAGAATTTCACAAGACTACAATGTTACGAGAATGAAGGGTAGGCTACTTTTTAGGTTATAAATAAAGTGAATTGAGTTTTCGCATCGACCGTCACGTTGTTGTGCTATGAAACATTAATTTTGGCGAAAAAGAAATTCGAAGACAAAAAAATATTATACATATTTTAAATACATGCTTCTGTATCACGGGCTGGGTACACACTTTTCGGAAAAAGACTGACTTAAAATACACGGTGTATAGATCGTTGAGTCTTCAAATTAATACATACGTGGATACTGTACACAAAAAATATCTATATCAGGGTATATTTAATTGTTCATGGGTGATGAATGTTATGTATGAAAGCTTTCACTATGAAAATGAGAATTACAGCTTTTTCAGTGAAGCCTATTTATTAAGCGTGTTGGCGAAAGCTTCTTCACAAATAGTTGCTAAATAAAGTGACATGCACACAGGATCTACAAAATTGCTTGCTTCATTGAACTCGGTCTATCGTCGGAAACCGAAAACTGCACTTTATGAAATCTGACGTGCACTCTATTTCTGCGAACGGTTTTCAAAATTTGTTAAATGTGTATTGAAAAAAGAAAGCATTTGATGTTTTGTAAGAGAATATTTATCATACAAAAAGTATAATTTAGTTTTTTTTTGTTAACACGACCTTTGCTTATTTTGAGATCAGTTCGTAATGTGATTCGTACGAGTATACAAATACGAGTACGTATTTCTTGGTAGACCTTTACTTTAGAATCAAATATTTCTTGTTCCAGTTTTTATTTTATAATGTTTGCCAAAGGATGAAGTACAATATGGGTTTTCTTAAACACATGAGACGGCAGCACTGTAGCGTCAGGTTACAGATCAATCAACTGTCAAAAGAAATAGGCTCACAATTTGTATTTTGTGATACATTTGCTGGTATATTCATTATTTTTTTTTTTTAAACACCATAGTGTTGTCCAATGCGTGTGTGCAAATAAAACAGACAGGCATAAGCTCCCTACTAACAGGAGATTAAAACCATGGCCTTAATCCATAATAAAATCAATAACACTTCCAAATACAATAGAATTTCACAAAAAAATAAAGGCCGGTACGAGTATGTATTGTCTGACAGCAGTTTGGACCTGTGGTCCGTGTGGTGACGGATTAAGAATACGGAATGTCACCACCCCATATCATCCCATGGGTGTCGTAAGAGTCGACAGAGGGAGCATATTATGTAGAGAACAGCACTGTAAGAGAAGGGAAACTTGATACAAACCCTATGCCAACCTGTTTGGCCAGCGTGGTATAGTAGGCCAATTCCTCCTTTCAAAGGAGAGGCCTAGTCCAGCAGTGGACTGTTAAAGCCTGATGATGATTATGATGATGATGAGTTTGGACCTGATGGATCATCGCGGCTTTTGTTAGCAAAAAAAGTATCGGAATTCGCATATTGGCAATGCAATACCACGTGTTTTAAAGAGGCGAGAAATTTAGCATGACATGGGGGTAATTCTTCAGAGGCAAAATTTTCGATGTCTATGGGAATATTTTTGTAACCAACTAACAAAACGATCTGTATTTTTTTTATGTACAGTTTAGCTTTATTCCTATCTTGGCCAAATTATATATTTGAATTAATGGCAGTCTAGATACAAAACAAAAATATTTGAACCTCGTTCTTCTGATTCATATGACGTGTCCGTCTACCATTTTTCGGCATAAAATCATCATAAAATAGTTGATGTTGCATTTACCCTTTGATAAATCAATATAAATTAATATATTATCGAGAGGAAATGAATAGCCCTCTTGTAAAAAAATACGTATTAGTTATAAATATCTTAATTTGTTTATAAATAAGAAAATAAGAAGTGTCCCTTAACAACCCACAAATGTCTTGCGGACTCATTTTTAGGTTTAAAGATGTATAAAAACTAAAGTATTTGTCTTTGCAAAAAACCCTTTTATCTAATCTATCCCTATGGTTTACTGATTCCAAAAGTGTAATGAATTTTTTAATAATATTATTAGGTTTTTTATTTATAATCAATAAACCACGTTAGGAACGCAGCAACGCACAATTGTCCACAAGGTACAATAACAATTTGTAACAGGAATATGTGGCTAGGTAGGTCGGATTGTAAACAAAACATTGTTTATAATAATTTGGTATCTTTGTTTAGTATATAGTGTTATTTATTGTTATTCATATTACAAAACTATATCTTTTAGAGGTCGAGTATCTTTCAAACAATATCTACCCAGCAAACCTGATAAGTCATCATCATCATCATCATCAGCCTTTAACAGTCCACTGCTGGACTAGGCCTCTCCTTTGAAAAGAGGGATTGGCCTACTATACCACGCTGGCCAAACGGGTTGTTATAGGGTTTGTAACAAGTTTTCCTTCTCTTACAGTGCTGTTCTCTGCATAATATTCTCCCTCTGTCGGCTTTTACGACACCCATGGGATGATATGGGGTGGTGACAATCCGTATTCTTAATCCGTCACCACACGGACAACCCTGATAAGTATGTTATGAAAATTTGGTGGATCTGTGACAGTTAAACGAGCTATCCTCTCTTTGGCATACCATATGAAAGGAAGGCAATAACAGGTCGGAAAAGTTGGCGTACAATGTTGTCAATCAGTTATGTGAATCATATTTTAGAAGTCACAGAAATGTCACTTTTGACAATTATTTTACGAGTCTTCAAGTTGCAACATCTTTGTCACAAAATGGCCTAACAATAGTGGGTACAATGAGAAAAATAAGGCTCGTATACCTCCATCTTTTTGGGCTAATAGAACTCGTAATGTCGAATCAAATATTTTTGGATTTTCTGAAAATATGACATTGGTATCGTATGTGCCAATGAAAAATCGTGCTGTTATTTTCTTATCAACGATGCATCACATAAATGAAATAGATGTAAATAATAAGAATAAATCGGAAGTAACTTCGTACTACAACTCTACTAAAGGAGGTGTTGATACACTTGATCAAATGGTTCATGAATATACAACTCGACGTAAAAGCAACAGATGGCCGATTGCATTTTTTCAAAATATTATGGATGTTGTTGGTATCGCGTCATTAATCATATGGAAAAATTTACACCCTACATGGAATAAAACAAAAAAAAAATACAAAAACAAAAATTTTCTTCTAGAAATTATTACGGATTTAGTAAGTCTTCACATACGGAGGCGAAGCAAAAAAGGCTTAACAAGTTATCACCTAGCAGCTATACAAGATGTGGTAGGATCAGCTAAATCCTCTCAGTTATCTGAACCTGCAGTAAAAAGAAAGAAGCGCTGTCACATATTATATCCTTCAAAAATATCTAGGGCCTCAAAACAGTATTGTGACAAGTGCAACCGCAACGTGTGTGCAGAACACTCTGTAAAAAAAAATATTTGCAATATCTGTAAATTTTTTCTTACCAGACTTTCCTATCTTTTTGTAATTAATGGTTGTACTTATAAGGTTGTTCAAGTCAAATTAAGAATAAAAAGCTTTTGATGAAATTCTTTTCACAATACCTTTATTTTCGTTTAAATACCATCTATTTTTTAATGTGTCCATTAGACACTACTGGTCATTTACGTTACTAAAGCATACTGGGTTGTAAATGGTTAATACTGATTAATATGGCGTAAGCTGTTCTTGACCGTAATTGGTAGGGTAATGATTATGAGAGTCTGGTTTCCCGTCCGGGGGCAAGCCAGTCGTGCTACGGACGAGCTAGAAGGTGTACCTGGAGCTGAATGGCTTAGATCCCAGTGTTACGAAGGTAAATAGCTGATTCATCTGTGCTTGGTTTAGGTGGCATGTTGATTACAACGCCTACATTATATAAACATTATTTTATTATTTTGCAACTTCAGTCTGCGTTTTGAGAGACGCTTTTAAGTAATAGATTCGTGTAGAAAAGTGTCAATACTAAAAACTGCTTGTATGATGAGTTATGCGTGATTGCAGGCAAAATCCTGATTCAACTATGCCTGATTCGTATGGTCAAAACAGCATATGTATCATATGACTATTGAGTTGTACACGGAAAAATCAAACAGAGAGAATAATATATTGTAGCAATTAAGTATAATATTTCTTGTACCTAAAAGAATTGATTGTATTACAAATATTAGCAAAAGTTTTTTTTTTGTTATCTTAATATATAAGATCCTTGCGTTACTTACCGACTGACAGACGCGCTAGAGCCGAAACTATTGGGCGCAGGAAGCTGAAATTTGGCATGTATGTTTCTTGGAGACCGAAAAATTGCAGGCGTGGCTGCTGGCGTCCTCTAGTATTAAAATATTCTCGCTTGCCCATAAAATACAACTTTTTAGAGTTTCAAAAGTGCCTTTCTATGCGATATGATCACTGATAATTACTTTTATAAAAAAGATTATTGTAGTTGTTAAAATATGATTGTTTTTTTAATAACGTTTCTCATTTTAATTTCTGTTTCTGATTCATCTGGGCACAAAATATTTGAACGTCGATATCTTGAAAACTACTTTATAAAAACGAGACCGACGAAACCCTCATTCAAATATATGGTTTGTGGTATACCTATTTTCACATGAACATGCATTACAGAGCTGAAAGTGAAATTAAATTTTGGCCAGATGAATCAGTCGAAGAATGAAATTTTGAAGAACTATGTCCGTTGCGGAGCGTAAGGGATTTTCTGAAATTCTTAAGAGATGCTGAAAACGATAAATGAAAAAAAATGTGCAGCTGCGGCCATCCTCTAGTCATAAAATATATGATTTGTTATTAGTGTATTTTCATTTTTTTGGTTGAAAGAATTGTATGTTTATAAAAACAAGCCGAAGCTTATTTCTGGTATTTGAATAGGTCTGTACAAGTGTACTCTACACCCTTAAGTCCGAATACTTAATTTAAAAGCATTTATTCGTCTCCTCAGCGTCTTCAATTATTGCTCGCACCGTTAACTGGCGCAGAGTCATAAAATTGTTTAATCGTATTATACGATGCCATCTACTTGACCATAAAAGTCCCCTGAAAATGTATAGTCCGTATTACCATGTACTAGACTATTTTATAGAAATATCCTGTATATTTCTAGAGACTTACTTCCAAATAGTTGTCTATAAAAATCGTGTATTGATAAAATGTGTAGTATTGTGTTTAATTTTAATATTTCTTTTTAAGTGCATGACGCTGTTATTACTGCTTTGAGAGACATGGAATCCTGTAGATTGAACACATTTATGTGATGCTACATGATATATCTACTCTAAGCGCTTCATATAAGGTTTTTTAAACTGTGAGTCCGTGAAAATGCTACGATATTCGAGTTGACATGTTCAAGCCCTGTATAATACTACGAGCCCCGTATCGGCGTTTATTTTAAAAGAAAGCAGGCAAAGAAAGAGAAGGGTTTTTTATTTTATTTAACTTATATTTTTTATTGTATTTTCAGATTAATTTTATTTTAAGTCCCTCAACCAAATAATTGTTAGCACATCACGATGAGCATAACTATCCTTTTTTTTTCAGGGGTTCCATAGAGCCAGGGACCGCTTACTATTACAAGCAGATTTGACTGAATATTATTTTGTCTACTAAGCATCGATCGTCATACCTCCTCCATCTGAAGGCGCAGAAATATTCCATAGTGTACGTTCGGAGGACTACAGGTACTGACTCCGCGTAAAGATTATATTCATAACAGCTGAGCCTCAAGTGCTGGCTGAAGCAAGGAGCAAGCGACAGTCGCCAATTTAATATGGAGATCGCTTCGAAAAAGTCAGTGGTGCGCACTGTATATACAATTGTGAGACCAGAGAGCATATCAGTCTATTGGTCTCTCCACTGAACAAGCTCCTGTAGATATATATTATCGTGTAAAAGAAAATCTGCCTTATCTTTCTGATAATAAAGTTTATATCAGCTAGAAAATAATATTTTTTCATCGAGTAACTAACTTAAGACACGCTGCAATTGTTTAGTACAGTGCAACTTACTGGCATGCACATGAAACTTAATAAAATGAGCAGTGTACAAGTTTTTATTGCTAACGTTCCGCTACTCAGTGTAAATGCAGATATTCACGGGTTGACGACCTCTGCGCTGTGACATTGTGAAGTCTATGGACAGAAGTGCAACTTCGAACACGCTATAAACTTTCGAGATTTGTATAAATACATTTATTTTTACGTAAAAGGTCAAAAAGCACTCATAATTATATCCATTGTTACAACTTGATGTATCCCCTGAAACCATAGCTAGTATAACTCATGTGTAAACGTCGGCCCTAATACAAAGGTGTTTCACCTTTCTTACCGCCGGTTTCAATATTCGATCTATCCGTGGATTTGAAGATTTGAGATACATGACATAAGCTCCATACAAAATATGACAAACATGTCACTAAATCATCACTAAATCCATAGATAGATCGAATATCTAAACCGGCCGTCAGTAAGTGATTGTGACCTGCTACATAAATATTCAAACATGACAACTCATCATCATCATCAGCCCTTTATGCTGTCCCACTGCTGGGCACGGGCCTCTTCTCACTATGAGAAGGGTAAGGACATAGTCCACCACGCTGGCCAAGTGCGGGTTGGCAGACTTCACATGTCTTTCGAGAACATTATGGAGAACTCTCAGACATGCAGGTTTCCTCACGATGTTTTCCTTCACCGATAAGCCAGCGATAATTAACAATTTAATACGCACTTGACTCCGAAAAGTCATTGGTGCGCGCCGTGGATTCGAACTAGAGACATGACGACTAAGCCCAGCAAAATAATGTATCTTGCGTTTCCCGTTCTGGTGCAGCTTTTTTGTGAATACGGATATTTTATTTTTGCATCGTACAGAAGACTATGTTGTTAGGAGATGCCTTTAAAGACAGAACACACCTTATATTACATTTTGATTTATATGAAAAGATTTCTAACTACACATTAGAATATAAAAACGATAGCAAAAAATACGATGACGCTTGCTAAAATCGAAACGAAGAATTTAATGCCAAAATGCTTTTATTCTATTACGGTAAGTATACTATTATTACAAATAAAATTGAGTTTTCCGTCTCGCTTTCACAAAGCAATTTCACTTAAACCTAGCCGCCTGGCCGCTCCTTGAAACCTGACCTCGAATGCGAAAATTCCTTCCCTTTGCGAAATATATCATATTTGCCATTTACGGTCTTAAAGGAGTGACAATCAAATAATAATTATTCAACCTAATTATACGAATGTTCTCAATATAATTTAAGTTAATTAGTTCTATATAAACTGGAGGTGGACGCGTAATTACGGTGTCATGATAAATAAATTATCAAAATAATTAATCATAGTACAGTTGTTTCAAGAATAATTTGGCGCGCACACAATGCGGTCGACTTATGACAATACGTACATTCATTTGTCAAATAGCGATTGGATTTGAATTATATGCTATTATACTACATTTCTAGTAATAATAGATCAATAGGTTTAAATTCTTCTAGAATTGTAAAACTACGCTGACTACATGATATGTATCCAGCTTGACGGACATGTTAGTAAATAAATATACATTTCATGACATTCTTATATTTCGGTAACGCATTTATTTTCCAAATAAAGTTAACACACACTTCAAATCAATTCTTTATCGCAGGAGACTTAATATATTTTCAAATGACGCACATTAAAACTCTCAAATAGGAATCAATAATCTGTCACACAAAGTGTTGTCTTATGCGGAGAGGTATCAAACTCACAATATCAGCGCAATGTGCTTGTGGTTAAACTACTACCCCATCCATGCAAACACATAAAGCTTATACATCGTGAATAACTACACAAAACATATATACTTTGTATTTACTTGAATATACAACACAAATACTGGAATACAAAATAAATATTAATCTTACTGTGTACCCGCCATAGTGGCTGTGTTTAGAAAATATCGTTTCCACGAACCGCTAGTGTTGTGGCCGATTTTATTTAACACCATTCTAGATGTTTTACACAAACAGTAATATTTCTTCCTTTTTTATACGCTACCTACTCTATTACTAACATTGCAAATACAACTGTATTTGTGAACCAACTGAATCACTTTATGTTTAATTTTTATAGACAACGTACTAAGGAGCTTATAAAATTAGCCTATACTAGCTTTGTAGATAGTGCCAAGAAGAGTATAAGAAGGGACCCCAAATATTTTTGGAATTATGTGAAAGTACTGCGTTCCTCGCAACAATTCAGTTGTGAATTTGAGTATGATGGTCGCATAGTCTCGAGTTCAGATGCTGTGAACGCCGAATGCGGAGTATTTTAAATCATCTTTTTTGACAGAACCATCGTCAAACTTTACTTATATAGAAAGAATTGATAATAAAAGTAACTTGTATTCTCCGCGGATTAACATCGACAGTATAAATAGATCTAATGTATTACAGGCAGTTAATCGATTGAAGGCTAGGTCTTCAATTGGGCCAGATGGTGTACATGCATATGTTATTAAAGACTGCGTAGGTGTTCCAGAGGTTCCTCTCCTACACATTTTAATCTAGCTTTAAGAACTGCCCCATATCCTGCCTTGTGGAAAATGTCTAGAGTAACGCCTCTACCCAAGGCTGGCTTCAGGTCACAAGTAACGAACCATAGGCCCACTGCTATGCTCTCAGCATTTAGCAAGGTTTTCGAATCTATATTAAACTAGCTGACCCAGCAAACTCCGTATCGCCTTTTTAAGAGTTTTTATTTAATTCCCTTTTCTCCAAGCCCCTTTTCCAAAGTTACCAATGTTGACTTAGCGCTTAATCTCTTATCATTTCAGAGTATATAAATGATGAACAAACAAACAAAGATTTTTATATAATATTGAATTCCCCATTCCTTAAAATATCGGAGACGATACCCATATCGACTTTAAAAAAAAATCCCGTCCGCCATCTTTGATTTCCTATCCGCGATCTTTGATCACGAAATAGATGTTGTATTTGGATTCACCATCCCTTAAATCATCAGAGAAGATACCCATATTGATTTTATTAATTTTTCCAATCCGCCATCTTTGATTTCTCATCTGCCATCGTGAATCACGAAATAGATGTTGTATTTGGATTCCCCATCCCTTTAAACATCGGAGACGATATCCATATTGATGTTTAAAAAAATCCCATCCGCCATCTTTGGTCACAAAATAGATGATGTTTTTGAATTCCCCATTCCTTAAACTATCGGAGACGATACCCATATCGATTTAAAAAAATCCCGTCCGCCATCTTTGATTTCCTATCCGCCATCTTTGATCACGAAATAGATGTTGTATTGGATTCCCCATCCCTTAAATCATCGGAGACGATACCCATATTGATTTTTAAAAATTTTCCCATCTTTGATTTCCTATCCAACATCTTGAATCACGAAACAGATGTTGTATTTGGATTCCCCATCCCTTTTAACATCGCAGACGGTACCAATATTGCTTTTTTTAAATTTTCCATCCGCCATCTTTGATCACGAAATAGATGTTGTATTTCGATTCCCCACCCCTTAAAATATCGAAGGCGATACCCATATTGACTTTTAAAATTTTCTCTTCCGCCATCTTTGATTTCCCGACCATGGTGGTCACTAAATAAATTTCATATAATTAATCAGCGTCCCGAAAATCTCGAAAACGATACCCATAATATAGATTGTATCCTATTCGTTTAGCCTTTTTTTGCCTTTGACACAACCCTCCCCCTTCTCGTTTGACCATTTTATTATTTTTTTCTGGCCCCTAAAAGTTGTGGCGTAATTTAATATAGCCTTAGGCAATAACAATTTTTAAAATCCGACTGCTAGTTCCGGAGATTAGCCGACATTATCTTTTAGCCTTTTTAGCCTTTAGCCCGGCCCCAAAGGGTCGAAGCGTTATGTTATATAGCCTTCCGGAATAACTGGGCTATCGTATACAAAAATATTTTTTCAGATCCAACCGGTAGTTCCTGAGATTAGCGCGTTCAAACAAACAAACTCTTCCGCTTTATTATATTAAGTATAGATAACTGCAAAAAGTATTGTTACGCCATCTATCGGTGAATGGGTGTACTAGAAGAGATTGAATGTATCGGTGGGTTAAAGGTAATTCAGCTACTCTGTACTAGATGGCGTTGGACTATGTCGACTGTTCCCGACTTACTAGAATGTTTCGTCTGAAATGAGAATGTTCGGGAAATATGCCAGAAGGATCTCGTTGCCTATCCGGCCGGTATAAATACGCAGCGGGCGAGCGAGTTCACACAGTTACAATTGAATATCGAAGCGATCAACAAGAAGCGAAGGAAATAAGTCGGAAGTGTTTAGTGTTGTTCTAGTGGTGTGAATAGTGTGTTTTATTAGTGAAGTGAAAATTAAGTGTGTGTATCTAGTGTTATTGTAACACAATAACACTAGATACACACACTTAATTTGTGAATAAAGTGCAGTTTTTCTGGCATAGTGTATATAATTTATCACGAACCCCAGCACAGCTACAGCGCGACAAGGAGGAGCAGGCTCGCCGTCAAGAGGAGCACGCGCGCCGCCTGGAGAAACAGCTACAGCGCGACAAGGAGGAGCAGGCTCGCCGTCAACAGGAACAGGCTCGCCGTCAAGAGGAGCACGCGCGCCGCCTGGAAGAACAGCTACAGCGCGACAAGGAGGAGCAGGCTCGCCGTCAAGAGGAGCACGCGCGCCGCCTAGAAGAACAACTCCAGCGCGACAAGGAGGAGCACGCGCGCCGCCTAGAGGAGCAGGTGGTGCTCATGAAGGACCTCAGCGCCGCAGTGGGGAAGGACTTGAAGGCGGTCAAGGAGGAACTCCAGCAGCACGAGGCCCGTATCAGCGACATTGAGAAGCGTGTACACGACCAGCTCGAGATCCGTATTGCCAGATTGGAGAAGAAATTGCGTGGGCTTGAGACCAACGACGTTACACTTGCAGCTGTGGTGCCCTCGCCTCGTTGGTTTAAGGTTCCATCCTTTGATGGCTCGTCATCGTGGTCTGCATACAAGATCCAGTTTGAGGCCGTTATGCAAACGAATGGGTGGAACAAAGAACAGGCCTTCACCGCCCTAACCTTGGGCCTTCGTGATCAGGCCTTGACGGTGTTGGAGGTGCTTGGGCAAGACGTCTCCTATGAAAAGCTGATGGAGGCGCTGGAGGCGAGATACGGTGACGCACACCTAGAACATGTGTATCGAGCTCAGCTGAAGGACAGGACACAACGCACCGGAGAAACTCTGCAGCAGTGGGCTCTAGAGGTGGAAAGGCTGGTCAGGTAGGCATACCAGTCGTCGCCTGCGCTTATTGACGGGAACCTCGTACAAGCGTTTACAGATGGGATCCGGGACCTGGAAGTTAGAGCAGCGGTAAGACTTGGGCACTTCAAGTCCCTGAAGGAAGCCTTAGCCTACGCTCTGGAGGTGGAAGCAGCGCGTCACGAGGATCGAACTGACCGTATCAGGGAAGTTGTTTCTTCACCACGGTGCTACAACTGCGGGGAAAGAGGCCATATCCGCTTGAGCTGCCCAAAGCGTAAGCGGCACGTTGGTACCCTCATTCTCGAATGGAAGAAATCAGGCGCTCCTAGGCCCAAATGGAGTGATATCGCAGCAATGAGCCCTGTTACCAAAGGTTATTGGGCACAGTGGGCAAGCTTGGTTGTCCAGGATGGAGTTCTGTGCCGCAAATGGGAAAACGCTTGCGGTAACCAGTGCCATTTGCAAATGGTAGTGCCCAAGGTTAAGGTGCCGGAAGTACTGCGGTTCTATCACAATGGTACTTCGGGAAGTCACATGGGTGTTAAGAAGACGCTTACTAAGGTCCGAGAGCGGTTTTATTGGCTCCACTGTCGGAATGACGTCGAGGATTGGTGCCGCAAATGCACAAGTTGTGCGGCTGTCAAGAGGCCACACACTCGTAGCAGAGGTGCACTGAAGGTGTACAATGTAGGAGCTCCAGGGGAATCTGGACAACAGATGTCTGAGAAGACGGAGACTCGCTACGACCGGAAGGCAAACAACAAAGGCTCCGATGAGGGATCATTGGTGTGGCTTCATAACCCAGTACGAAGCAACGGTAAATCGCCTAAGTTACAAGCCAGGTGGGACGGGCCATATCGCATAATTATCAGGATGAACGACGTCACCTATCGAATCCAGAAGGGGTCGCGAGGTGCACCGAAGATAGTTCATGTGGACCGGTTGGCTCGTTACTATGGGTCCAACGATGTTCGAGACGAACACGTTTAAGAGGGGGGCAGTGTTACGCCATCTATCGGTGAATGGGTGTACTAGAAGAGATTGAATGTATCGGTGGGTTAAAGGTAATTCAGCTACTCTGTACTAGATGGCGTTGGACTATGTAGACTGTTCCCGACTTACTAGAATGTTTCGTCTGAAATGAGAATGTTCGGGAAATATGCCAGAAGGATCTCGTTGCCTATCCGGCCGGTATAAATACGCGGCGGGCGAGCGAGCTCACACAGTTACAATTGAATATCGAAGCGATCAACAAGAAGCGAAGGAAATAAGTCGGAAGTGTTTAGTGTTGTTCTAGTGGTGTGAATAGTGTGTTTTATTAGTGAAGTGAAAATTAAGTGTGTGTATCTAGTGTTATTGTGTTAGTGAATAAAGTGCAGTTTTTCTGGCATAGTGTATATAATTTATCACGAACCCCAGCTCGTAACAGTATATACACATACAAACTACTTAGTACTAAGACTTAGTAGTACCTATGGTAGTACTCAAAACTTAGACTATATATATTAAGTAAATAGACGGAGGAATCCCATCACTCAAAGGTCTGGGACTGGGCTCCGGTGTGGACCCCATTACCCGTCAAAATTTAATAGAACTTCATTTGAAACTTTGGTACTTCGTTCATAGACATTTTGATTTATTCGTATAAAAATGTGACGCATTAACATAGTGACGTTATAACTTTATCGATACTTATATTTTACAGACTAGCTTCGGCCCACGTATTCGCCGATGTGGGTGACAGTTATTGCAAAAAAAGGTAGCCTTTGCACTTTTGTGATGTAGAAGCTATACTGCAATATTTCTTTGAAAAATAAGTATACTTGAATATAATTATATATCTCAAGAAAAGTGTTTTCATCGATCATCACAAACTTTCGTGTTTATAAAAGTTCAAATAAAACCATCTGCTGCTAACAACTAAGTCTAAGGCTTGTGTAATTAAATGCAAGACTTCACATGTAGGACGATACTATTAACTGTACTAAGTACTGAGTAGTCATTGACAACTTTTTTGCAGTGGCGACAGATTGCCAAAAAACGATAAATTACCATGATGCTAATTATGTGAGTCATTATCATGATTATGGGTCATTCTTCAAGGCCTCGATTTTGGTGGTCACACGGCAGTATGTCAATATTTATTGAAGTTATGGCTTTAAACTAATTTTTATATGTTTCTTTATGTAATACGGCAACCAAAAAAATAGTTTTACTGTTATCGACCAACAATAAATAGCCGATATCTAAATCCAAAGACTGAAAACGGGGACAAAATTGCTGTTCTCCGCATGTCACACTCATTGTGTAATTCAAACAATCGTGTATAATTTTATATTCCCTTTACGAATTGCTATGTATTATACCTTAAAATATTTGTCCCGGGTAGTAGTTTTCGAAATAAATATGGACTTACATAAATGTTATAATATTTAAGAAATTTCATATAAAATGTATCGGTCACACGATTTTGGCACTCGTGTGAACGCGTGATTCAACCCTCAATAATTCGACTATTGAATGACTTTCGGCATCTTATTTGTATTCACGCGCATCACCAGTCAGCAAGCGACGGCCGAGGGAACCACACATGATTCTCGATGGCACATACGCGACAGCAGGGGTACGTAATTATTTCGTCAATATTTTTTTTACCTACGTAGCTAAGATTCGTGGCTACTAAGTTTTAATGATTCATAGGATTCTCAACAGTTCTTATTCATTGTAATAATAGTCTGAATAGGTAAGATTGCCATAAGAGTTCTTGAATTACGATAATGTTTTGCTGTAAATAGTTATTTAGGAATTACAAAAATTTCATCAGATTTGTGGCATCAGATTCCTGTTCCCAGTACCATGAATCTGACTCATTGAACCACGAATCTGATGAGCAGCTTTTTAATATCGTGTAATTTCATTTTAAACTTTATTTTACGGTTTAAAACTATTTAAAGCTATTTAATAAGCATTTCTGCGATAATTTTTTTTTAACTTACCGCCGTAAATGAAAACGATATTGGAGGAGGTGGATTGTATTATTTGATTTCTTGTTGTCTTGGTGACCTTTTAGTTAATACTTTGTTTAGATGGAACATATAGAAGACGCAGGCTGTTTTATATCTATAGCTCATTATGCATTGTGTAACATGTATTATACTTATCAATAAAACTATCTTTATTACAGATCAATCTACATCTAGTCAAACATACCGCGACGTAGCCAAGAGGAGAAACTAGATCTTTCTTTGGCCATCCATCTTTGGCCAGTTATAATCCAACTAAATTCAAAATTAAACATCTGGTACCTAGATGATGAAACCCTAGGCGGTGACGTAGAGTCTGTGTACCAAGATCTAGCACTTCTGGGATAAAAATTTTTATCCATAGGCTTAGAACTGAATACAAACAAATGCGAAATTTTTATTATATGACAATTTAGATAAATCCTCTATTCTTTCAAAATTTCAATATTTGGCTCCCAATATCACTCAAGTTGAAAAAAGTCCTCTTCGCCTCCTGGGCCCCCAATTTTAGACGACGTTTTTGATTCCTTTATACAGCAAAAAATTCAAAATGTTAGTGATTTTTTTTGACAGGCTACTCAAAATTAATATACCTATATTCGGCTTTCACTATTATTCGATATTGTCTTTTTGTCCGTAAATTTACGCACGCATTACGGTGTTCACCTTTTTGGAAAAATCCAACTCCACTCATTCAAATTGACAAAATTATACAGAATACCCTGAGTAAAATTTTGAATGTGACCCGGGACGACCTGGTGTGGCTACAGCCGTCCTTACCTGTGCGCTTGGGCGGCCTCGGCGTTCGCAAAATTACCGACGTAAGCCTGCCAGCGTTCTTGTCATCGGTCCACAGCACTGCAGAATTGACTAGGAAAATTTTAGCTCCCACACTGGTTGATTCTGAGGTGCCGTTTAAGACCGATGCCTTGAACGCTTGGAGAAATGCTTGTCCAGGAACTGAGTTACCCCGAAACTTATCCTCCCAGAGGCAATGGGATGGGCCGCTTTGCAGCATGGTACGCGAAAACCTTCTCAATACATCGTCCAAAACTGCAGAGCGTGCTCGCCTGCTGGCTGTGGGAGAATGAGAATCGGGCCTCTGGCTCCAGGCACTGTAGGTACCTCCAATATAGGTACCGTGTTAGACGATACGACCTTTCGCTTCGCTACTTGCCTCCGTTTAGGTGCGTCATGTGTCTCTCCGCATCGTTGTCACTGTGGAGAGGCTGTCGATAGCCTTGGTCACCATGGCCTGTCATGCAGCAGGAGCGCGGGTCGTATTTCACGACACTCCAACCTCAATGACATACTGCGCCGTGCTCTTGCCACAGCTGGCGTTCCAGCCCAACTTGAACCTCAAAGCTTGGCACGCGACGATGGCAAAAGACCAGACGGGATGTCGTTACTGCTGTGGAAGTTGGTTAGGCCTTTGGCATGGGACGAAACATGTATCGATACCCTTGCGCCATCTCATCTTCCCAGCACAGCAGGTTATCCGGGCGTTGCTGCTGATACAGCAGAGACCCTCAAACGGCGCAAATATGTAAATCTAATAGGAGATTATGTATTTGAGCCGTTTGGGGTCGAAACATTGGGGCCATGGGGTCCAAGTGCGCGATCACTTTTTAGAGATCTCGCAAAGAGACTCATAGACGCCTCGCGTGACCAGATGGCTGGTACGTATTTGGCTAAAAAAATAAGTATAGCCATACAACGAGGCAATGCTGCCAGTCTTCTGGGCAGGCTTCCAATTGACTGCGATGAGTTTAATGACGCCTTCTAAATTTTAATTTTTTGATTTTTCACTTGTAATATAATATATTAATTAGTTCTTTTTAATTATTTTAAGACTTAATCTAATTATATTTAAATAATTATTGGATAATATGATCTTTGATTAATGTTTAACAAACATAATATGTCTGCCTGCCACTTCAAAGGTTAATCAAAGACTTAATAAAATGTTTTTGTTAGTGAATTGCAAAAAATACTGTGATTTAGTAAGCTGTGCTAGATATTAATCAAAAGAAGAGTCAACGTTATATTCTTGTTGTAATTTTTTTTTTCAATCCTTCTTTATGCCAGTGTGATTGTAATTAATAAGACTTTTACTTTTAATGTAACGATAATCATAAAGACTGATTTATAAAATAGCTAGTTACTTTTATCAGACAATTATAAAGTAACACTGTGATGTGTGAGCTTATGCAAGATTGTAATTATACTGTACATGTTACATTTGTATTGTAACTTGGGAACATCATAAGTCAGTATGATTGTAATTATTGAACAGTATATTTGTGTTAGTTATTGAATTAAAGTGAAGTCATGTTAATAATTGAAATAAATATTACTTTTTGATTGTATTTGAGATATTTCATTAATGTTCAAACAACCTTACTATCTTAAATGTTATATCAGTGTGCCTATTGACATTGCAAATCTGAAAACATTAATGTCATGTTAAAATAAACGTGTAAACTATTCTAAAGTGTGTATTTCATAGGCATATCACATAACAAAAATCTAAACTTAGATGCTTGCTTGATCTTACAGCTTATGAGTCTGTTAAACGAGCTTAAGCTGTTGATTTTAACATCAAATTTTATCATGTCAGATTGGTGGTTTGCTACGTCAGATTCGTGGCACCAACATTTTTAAAAGTGAATATTTTCTTTATTTTTCGATCGATTTTGGTGTAATTACACCATTTGGTTTGTATTGTTTTGAAGTTTGATAAACAGAAGCCAATTTTGTAAAAATATGAAATAAAAAAAATGCCACGAATTTGATGCGAAGAATCTTGCGCGAAGAATGACCCTTATATAATCGTAGCCATGATAAACCTGTCGTCATGCAAAATATTTGTTCTCAGTTCTCGAAAAAATGGTCGTACGTTGTTGTCCTGGGAAAGGTCTATCATTACAGACAGGTTTATTGTAGCCAATAAGCGTGATATTGTAGTGATCGACCGAGCAGAGTGATTCGCATTGATAGACGTTATTACCACATCGCATGACAGCAATCTCGTAAAAGCAGAAAACGAGAAGGAGATCAAATATTTGGTCCCAGCTCATGAGATTGTCGATATGTGGGATGTGAACTCGGCGATCATTGTGCCGATAGTTGTGTCAGTAAATGGACTAATCGCCAAGAGCCTTTACCAACATCTAAAGATGCTCGCACTAGGCAGCAGAAAAACTAATATTTTTAACAACAACACTTTTTGAGTTCGGTGCCAGTTAGAAGTATGCACACAATTTTATTTTCTTTCTTACTCACCATGCGGGCTCCTGGTTAAATTCTTTTGAATTATTTTATTTCTCACTTATTTTAGACCTAGGCGTATCTATAAGGGTGTAATTAATTTGACCTGTATATATAATATGATTTTGTAAAGATTTGAGTTTTTATTCTAACTAAGCCAATGACATTGTCAGGGACTTTTTCTATTTTACATTAAATAAATGTGATTCATTATGTGTGAAATATTTTATTTTAAATTGACCCTGAAGTTAAATTTTATTTCTAATCTACGTATTAGTTAACTCACTTATGCTGCCTGCTCTCGATTGGTGATTTAAATGTTCGAAGATTCGAAATGACATTTGTGTATTTATCTGTCTCTTACATGAGAAAAAAATCATAAGTCAGAGTGAAGTGCATATATTGGGTAAGGTTGCTATTTTAATGTGGTCTCTATAACTAGTCCAACCTCTCTGACTCAAAATGTTGTCCGGTTGACGTTTCGCTAGACTGGCCAATATGGCGACTGTGATTAGTCTGTCAGAACCATTATTACAATTTAACAAAATACTCGACAATCCGAATTTTGCGGATATATGTTGTCGACTCGAAATCTTTATTTTTTAATATTTTATCATTCAGGTAAGGTTTCGATGTACCTTGACAAAATTATTAATATAAGATTTGACACTGCGATAGCAGCGCAGTCCGTCGGTTCCATGTGAAACGTTCCAAAATCAACAACTACTTACAAATTAAAAATTAACTAAAAAATCATTTTCCAATGGACTAAATTGTGAATCTAAACCATTCTTAAGTCCCCTTGAACACACACAAAAAAATTCATCTAGATCGGTTTATTCGTTTAGGAGGAGTTCAGTGACATACACACGCACACAAGAAATATATATATTAAGATAGTCAGTTAACTAAACAGGTTAAACAACAACTTAGCGAGTGTCAGCATGGGTTTAGAGCTGGTAAATCTACTACAACCAATTGAATTAACTTTGTCGACTATTGTGCACTATTGTGCCACTAAAATGGACCATTGTAGACAAGTCCATGCTGCCTATTTTGATTTAAAAAAAACATTTGACCGTGTCCATACTTACGTACTTTTACAGAAATTTGCAGTTATGGGATTTACGCCAAACCTGTATAATTTATTTTGTAGTTATTTTAAGCACCGGGCTCAATATGTTCAGCTAGGTAACTACCAGTCTAGCTCATATGACACTCGCTCTGGTGTTAGCCAAGGCAGTGTTTTGGGCCCGACTTTATTTTTGATTATGATCAACGATCTGCCAAATGTTGTTAGCACAGCGCAGTGTCTCATGTTTGCTGATAATTTGAAGTTGTTCTTGGGTATAGACTGCCAAAAATACTGTGACGCCCTTCAGCGAGACATAAATAGTGTAGTAGCTTGAGTGGCCTCTAACCGCTTAGAGTTTAATGCATCTGAATGCAAAACAATAACTTTTACTCTTTCGTTTTCTCCTTACCGTTACAACTACAGTATATCTGGTGTCCTGCCGGAACGAGTCACGCAGATACGTGATCTAGGCTTGATTTTAGACACTAGTCTTACCTTTAATCCACATATCACAGCACTGTGTAGTAAAAACTTCAAATCCTTAGGTTTTGTGATGAGACAAGCTACTCCATTCCAAAGCAGAGAGGCTATAATTTTATTATATAACTCATTTGTTCGGAGTATTTTGGAATACAACGCTATCTTCTGGGATCCGCATGAGGATAAATATTGTACAATGATAGAGCGCATTCAGCGAAAATTCTGCTGATATTTTTATAAAAAACTTTATGGATACTATCCTTACTTATATCCATCACTTTGATGAGGATTTAACACGCTGGCAGTAAGGCGTAAGTGTGCGCTTTTTTCCATTATTATTGTTTACTCAATAATAAAGTTGACGATGCGGCCACGCTGTCGTGTTGTTATTTATCAGTGCCGGATCAGTATATTAGGCTGCGCTCGCACCGCCTGTTTGCCGCACCATAAATACGGACATGTACCACGCAGTACGCACCCACATGTCATGCACTCACTTTAACACTCTGGTTGCTCAATATCCAAAAATTGATATATTTTGTACAAAGTTTGCAATAATTCTGAATCATCATCATCAGCCTTTAATAGTCCACTGCTGGACTAGGCCTCTCCTTTGAAAGGAGGAATTGGTCAACTATACCACGCTGGCCTAGCGGGTTGGTATAGGGTTTGTATCAAGTTTTCCTTCTCTTACAGTGCTGTTTTCTGCATAATATGCTCCCTCTGTCGGCTCTTACGACACCCATGGGATGATATGGAGTGGGGACAATTCGTATTCCTAATCCGTCACCACACGGACATAATTCTGAATGCAGTAATAAATTTGCAGTCTCATAATGACAGAATGATAATATTTTGATCTGTTTATACCTTTTTATGTTTTTATTTTTTTTGTATGTTAACTTTCTTTTTTGAATTTTATTTACTTTGATGGCTCAGTACACGCATTGGGTGACTGTAAGTGTACTGAGCAGTTGTTAAAAATAAATAAATTAATTAATATTGATTTTTGAATTGATATTAAAACGATTGATTTCTTTGTTTGTTATAATATAAAAAGTGTTATGGACCGAGTGTCTGAGTGATGGAGCGATAGTGACATTCTTTACATTGTCGCACATTACGAGTATGATGAAGAAATATTTGTCTTATTAGTAGGTACTTAAATTGCTCGCAGAGGTCCTCTTATTGGGTGCAACGTTACAAGACAATATAGGTTCCTAAAATAACGTATAAAGTACCATAAGAACTGACTCCTCTTGCGACCCGGGGTCCACTTACTGGTCTATTCAGATACGAATGAATATTGGCTTTTCCACAGAGCAGCTGTCGCGGTAGCGATATTCTGATATAATAAGGTATAATGTTCTATGGTTTTTCGATAGCTATCAAATAAAAGCGTTTCTGTTCATCGCACCATCAGCCTTCGTTGTATCCTTTGTGTGTGTTACCCAGGAAATGCATTGTAATAGCTTTATTAAGGTTCTTCAGTGTTATAAGTATTTACTTCTCATGTTCGATGGATAAAAGGTTAATGTCTGTTATGGGTTGTAAGGATCCGTCCCTGAATATTTTTGTACATATTTATGTAAGGATATGTGTATACCATTTACACGGAAGGGTTCCTATAACAACACGCATTACATGGACTAAAAATTGGTCAAAGTATTGTCCTATCTTTATAAATATCTCACTAGTGACACTAGGTGTCGGTCATTCGGAGTATACTTAGTAGGTGTTTGTCTCTGAAATTAATTATAACAAATTTTGAATAAAATAAATGAGGGTCTTCTGTGACAGATAGTCTACAATAGTATAATTCTGTAGCTGTTTTTTTGGTTTTAATTGTTTTGTGATGCATTTAAAGCAGCAAATTCCCATATCTTAGAGTTTTATGCGAAGTCTTATAAGAAGAAGAGCACGTAAACCATTGGAACGGCTGTCAGGAAGCTCTAGAACAGTCAGTACATCACTGATTTCAGGCGACAGTCACATCATAGAAAATCTAATATTCTGTCCAGTCTGGTTTGGTTAGAAAGTATCATCCGCTTTTGAAGGCAAAGGTTTTGGTTGAAGGATTCAAGAGAACGTTGGTGACGAAACTGTTGAACATAATGCTATTTATACATACATACATAGTCTCACGCCTCTTTTCCAAAGGGTTAGGCAGAGACGGAACGCCATTTGCAACGATCCTGAAATATCTCTTTTGCTATTAATACCTTTTCGTATATCAAGCAAAATAACTAAGCTTCATTCAATATTAAATTCCTTCCAACATAATTTAATGAACAGACCCGGCTGGCACTAAACTCATAACATCCACTTCACTTAACTTCACTGTACCGAAGGCCCATACCGTCCCACATAGTCGCGAAAAGCAAATACAAATATTTTCTTTTGTACACCTCCCACCCTTTTTAAGTAATATGTTTGATGACTTTCCCTTTTCCTACAAAACCTTTAGGAAGTGCATATACCTGAACAAACCGTAAAACAGGTTAAATGATTGGAAAGCTTTTTTCACCAGAATCATTTCACCTCGTTTCTCCACTGTGCAAGTAAAGTGAAGTTGGTAAATCCAATCGCAGATTGCCTACACCATTTTTAAAGTCGCAAATCTAACTCCACATACGGAAGCTGTTTTAAAAGTAACTACCATTAACATCTGAATAAAACATAAACATATTATCATTCAAAATTATAGATACTAAAGTAAAAAAAGTGTTACATTACAGTAATATCTAAATCAGTATACGATTGAGAGTACCTATAATCCGATTTATAAAAAAAATAATTGAAACGAACTCGTGATTATAGCCCACAATACTTAATAATCACAGATATGATAAAAAATAAAAAAAAAACGATGTAGAACGAATAGCTTAATTATGTTACTATAGCAACCAAATGATAACTACATTAGAAATGAGGAGCGAATTTCATCCGTCTGAGCCCTCGTGTGCTCGTACTCGTACCTTAAATATATTAATTACCACGATGAAGACCTTATAAATAAAGTAAGTAGTGAGCAGACAGAGTTTATTACAGATACATTATGAACACATTTGTATTTGGATATATTAATTAATTATCTCTCATCTAACCACACATTGTAGCTGTCAAAACAGAATTCAAAAACAAAATTTCTTCCAGTTGCCTCACTAATAAAGAAGATGTCCAGTGGACATTGCCTGCGTCTATTGATTCGAAGGTCCCGAGTTCGATTCCCGAATTTCCGAATTTTCAGTAGCTGTACGGAGTCTGGCAATGTGCCCAGTTACAACAATAAGATCGCCCCCTATTACGTGGGACCTAAAATTTATAAGGCGAAATGTGGCTGTACTCTGCCTACCCCTTCGGGAAAACAGGCATGGCGATACAAAGAAAAATAAAATCGAACTTCACTTACTTACACAGTAAGTGAAGTTCGATTTAATTTTTAGCTGTATAAACGAGGTTCTTAAAAGAGATCGGTAATGTATCAAGTGAGCCGAGCCCACCGGTAGGTGCCTAATGACGTGTGAATTGTAATCAATCGCTTCGGGTTTGACTGCGGGTCGACATTGTTAATCTTAAAGTTCGTTTAAGATTCTCTTTTGTGTCTTATTGAAAGTCTTGAGAGGCAGGGTCGGTTTTCATCAGCTTTTTTGCCACTTTTTTTCAAGTGCTGCCGTCAAATTTCGAGATTAGACCGCCTTCACTTTGAATTTTGGACGCTTGAAAGGAATCTTTTAGATTTTTAGACTTTAATAGTGACTCAATAGAAGTTTATCGAAACACTATACTAGAGGATGCCCGCGGCTACGCTCGCACATATTATTTTAATTTAACTGTTTCTGCCCGATCCCTTGGGAATTTTGGAAAATCCTATCTTAGTACACCCCTTTGGTCGCCAAAGAAAATACATGCCAAATTTCAGCATATTGCGCCTAACAGTTTTGGATATGCGTTATCTGTCAGTCAGTCACTTACGCAAGAATTTTATGTATACAGACAGATTGCGCCGGATATGCTTTTTCAAAATGTTTTGAATCTTTGAGTATGGACGTGTAGCCGCACAAGCTCCGGACGAATGTTGGTTTCGAAGTTTTGTGAACTTCCCCCTACTCTCCACACCTAAACTGCTCAGTAGCTTCAGTTTTAGTGACGAAACGATCAGTTAAGGACGAGGTTGCATCATTCGATGAAAAACACGTGAGTAATCTTTATCTAAAAATCACCTGTAGCCGTCAAGCTGCACGTCCATAACTACGTTACAAAATATGTACAATAGATGATACGGTAACAGTGCATGACCAGTCACTACCACTCATAAAAAGGACAGGGAATTCCCTGTCCTTTTTATGTAGTTATGTAGAATTTGTCCTGAAAAGGAGCATAGAATAACAAGCTACATTTGTGCTTGCAATGCTTACAATGTTCTCGTTCTTAGAGAAAATACTGTTAATAATTAAGCGTAGGTAAACAGCAGTTGTCAGAATTTTTGTTATTTGTTGTCTGAAGTGATGTTTTATTTTTTGAGTTCCTTATACGTTAGAATTTAATACAAAGAAGTTTAATTTTGTTTTCTTTTATTATAGTTTTTCTTGGATTTCCTTCTTTTATTATTTTAATTGCTTAAATGCAAAAAACATAGAACACTTAAAAGTACCCAATGAATGTCCTGATGTTACGATTTTGTATGTTCCTAGATATTTAGTAACAAACGAAGATTATATTTTCACGTATTTTCACAATAACTAACTCATACTTCTAGTTAAATATAATTTTCAAGCTCTTTTGCATAAACTTGTTAAAAAAATAACACTAGGATGTGAAGGAGCCTGTGAGACTACACGTCCACGGTAATGTTATAAAAATGTGACGTCCATACTTAAAGGTTAACATTTGACTAAAGAAATGTACCTAAAACTTGGCTTGGCAGGCCATTTTGACATAAATTCGCATATTTTTGCGACATAATCTACGACATACAAAGCAGTGCCAAAAATCGACGATACAGTGTGATATTTTAAAGAAAGTAATAAATTAATTGAAAAACTATGCCTTTTGTAAGGACATTATAAAAAAAAAACCACTAAACTGACCTAAAACAGCGGAAACTATATCATGATACTACGTGTAACTTATATGTAGTTATTGAAAAATAACATTATATTAAAATGTTAAAGACTTCATACAATGACTGTCTATCTGGCGATTCATCGGATATAGGTAAATATAACTTTAAAGAAAATATCACACGGTTCTTTTTTTTGTTATTCACGCTTGACTATTCCCATATAATAAGAAAAGTTTAATAAAATGGTATCAGTTTATTTCTTCCAAATAAAAGCAGTCCATAATTTCTGTAAGAACTTAAAAAGAATATTTCCAAAACCCGTACACAGTCGTCTGGATATTAAAGATTAGTTCAAATGTCTTTACCTCACTCGATAAACAGGTTGATGACTTTTTTATAAATAAAAACCACTCCTTTGAATACTTAGTACCATTCGGACCACGCCTATTTGTGAAGATCCTATATTGACGACCGGTTGGCGCAGCGGTAGTGTAAGTGACTGCTACGCCGAAGGTCGCGGGTTCGATTCCCGCTCAAGTCAAACATTTGTGTGCATGAACATGGATGTTTGTCTTGGTCTGGGTGTTGCTATGTATAATATGTATGTATTTACAAAAAAAAATATATATGTATGTTTATCCATTATCTAGTACCCATAGTACAAGCTCTGCTTAGTTTGGGACTAGATGGTGATGTGTGTATGTGGTAGAATATTATTATTATTATTTTTATGTGGATATGGTATGAAATACATTGCATAAATTGTCCCTTAAAATACTTTTTGTATTTTGTTTTTATGGGGTATCTCTGTACTGTGACGTCCTTGAAAGCTGAATAAAATAGCGCATTATGGAATAGATTTTCAATAATGCTAAAGCAGCAAGCTATATACTTTAATGCAGACAAGATATTATGACTTACAGATATCAGCACTATGCTTGTTTAATAATAGCTTTAAATACGGCTTGAACTGCGTTGTGTGTCGATGAAATATACAATAAGCATGTAGGCAACTATACACTTTATTCAAATTATTTACATAATAATATGTTTATCTATATAATTTAAAACTTAAAACTAATATTTACAAACAAACACAATTACAAATTACTATACAATTTATACATATATTTATTTACATTTAAACACAATCACTGAACACCATCATATATACAGCCTTACCAGTTGGTCGATAAATTTTCTATCGATAGTCGATGTTCACTGAACTATCGACAGAGCCGTCATCACTAATGACCGATACCTGCATAATTATCAATAGCCATATACGGCCGGCTACGGCTGCGCGGGCGCATTCCTTCTCACCGCGCAAGGTCAAACCAGTCAGGATCTTACCTCGACGCGGAGCGTACGCTTGTCGCTTTAATATTATAAACACGCGAAATTGCGAATTAGCTTTGATTTCCATGTTATTAACCTTTACTATACTCCATCTGTCTATCATTCTTCTACTTTCATCCTTACGCTATTCATCTATACTGTGCTTCAGCTTGTGCTTGTGAACTCTTCTCTATTGTGCCTTCTGAACTTAGTGTTAACGGTGTACGACTGTGGACAATAAACTCCTCTACAACGTGAGTTACGTATTATTTTCTACCACACACCACACCTATACCCATACTGGTGACCCCGTGAAGAACGATGGAAAGGGACATGTTCAAAGACGCACAAGGCACGGCAGCGTTGCCGCCACCGGGCACTAGTGATGGACCGACGTCGATAGACCCCAGCAACGTCTTTAAAGTCGGCGTACGAGTGCCTCCATTTTTGGCTGAAGAGCCGGAAATTTGGTTTGCTCAGGTTGAAGGCCAATTTAGTATAGCCGGAATAACCAGTGACGTAACAAAATTTAATTATGTCATCGGACACCTAGACAACCAGTATTCCAGAGAGGTTAAGGACATAATAATTAGCCCGCCTGCCAGTAATAAATATGAAAAACTTAAGACTGAGCTCATCAAGCGACTCACCGCGTCTAACGAAAAAAAAATCAAGCAGTTGCTGATGCATGAGGAGCTTGGTGACCGGAAGCCGTCGCAATTTCTTCGTCACTTGAAAAGCCTGGCAGGCTCAAACGTTCCTGACGACTTCCTAAGGACGATATGGGTTAGTCGCCTACCGTATGGCATCCAGACTGTGCTCGCAGGTCAACCAGGGGCAGCTTCTCTCGAGGACCTAGCTGACTTAGCCGATAGAGTGAACGACCTGGCTACGACAACTCCGAAGGTCGCCGTTGTGAACGACGCTATCCCTAGCTCGGGTCTGAACGAACTAACTAGGGAGATAGCTGAGCTTCGTCGACAGTTCCAGCAGATGTCAACTCGGAACAGCCGTCCACGCTCCCGTTCAACCAGAAACACTCGAAGCAGTTCGAGGCAGCGCTCTCAATCGAACTATAAGAAGTTCCCAAATTGTTGGTACCACAACAAGTTCGGAGAAAAGGCCAACAGGTGTATCCGGCCCTGCGACTATAAGGCGGAAAACTCCAAGGGCGGTCGATAATGGCGACTGACGATTGCCCTTTACCCGTTTCTGGTCGCCTGTTTGTCACTGACCGATCTTCGAAGACTTAGTTCCTGGTCGACACAGGGAGCGACCTCTGCGTATTCCCACGGTCAGCGCTTCATGATCGTCGTGCTCGTACGGACTACAGTTTGTGTGCGGCTAATGGTTCTAGCATAGCTACATATGGTTGTTTTAACTTAGATTTAGATTTTGATTTACGCAGAACATTTCAATGGCGTTTCATTGTAGCCGATGTTACGAAGCCTATAATAGGCGTAGATTTTTTAAACTTTTTTAATCTTATAGTTGATTGTCGTAACAAGCGCCTCATTGATAATGTAACATCTATTTCCATTATTGCTGCTGTAGCTAATTGTAATAACATTTCTTCTGTTAAGGTCGTGACTGGTGAGACTCGATATCATAAAATTCTCAGCGAGTTTCCGGAAATTACTCGACCAGCTGGTAAGCCACACTGCACAGCACACAAAACAGTACATCACATACGCACGACACCAGGCCCTCCAGTTTGCTCTTCACCTCGTCGTTTAGCACCGGACAAACTCAAGGTTGCCCAAAAAGAGTTCCAGTCTATGCTGTCCCTTGGTACAGCTAGACCTTCTGAGAGCCCCTGGGCGTCACCTCTACATCTAGCGCCAAAGAAAAACAATGGCTGGCACCCTTGCGACGATTACCGTAAGTTGAATGCCGTGCCTGACAGGTATCCGATTAAGCACATCCACGACTTTACCCACAGTATAGCTGGATGTAAAGTCTTCAGCACGCTCGATTTGGAAAAAGCCTATAATCAAATACCTGTCAGCCCCGAGGACATTCCTAAGACCGCCATCACAACCCCATTTGGGTTATTTGAATTTCCTTTTATGACGTTCGGTCTTAGGAATGCGGGCCAAACTTTTCAGCGGTTCGTGGACGAGATGACGAGGGGATTAGACTTCGTATATTGTTACCTGGATGACTTTCTTGTGTTTTCTAGAAGTCCTAAGCAGCACGAAGATCACCTTCGTCAGGTCTTCAACAGGCTGAAGGAATACGGCATGTTGGTGAACACCTCGAAATGCGTTTTCGGTATGGAAGAGGTAACTTTTCTGGGCTACCGGATTACCGAGAGCGGTACTAAGCCACTTGATGCCAAAGTTCAGGCAATCAAGGATTTTCCCCCACCAACCAACATTCGCCAGCTCAGAGGCTTCCTCGGCATGGTTAACTTTTATAGGAAATTTCTTCCTCATGCAGCCGAAATCCAAGCCCCACTTCACGCCTTACTAACAGGCTCCGTCAAAGGCTCACAGCCAATTTCCTTGACGGGCGACACACTAGCTGCTTTCGAAGCTTGCAAAGAAAGCCTGACCAACGCTGCTCTTCTAGCTCATCCGGACTGCACCGCTTAGCTTGCTGTGGTTACAGACGCTTCCGACAAAGCTATCGGAGCAGTCCTGCAGCAATTTAAAGATGACGCATGGCAGCCCTTAGCTTTCTTTTCAAGGAAATTGAGCCCTTCACAGGTGAAATACTCACCATATGATAGGGAGCTTCTAGCAATTTATGAGGCCATTAAATATTTTAGGCACATGCTAGAAGCTCGCCATTTTATAGTCTATACTGACCATAAACCCATTAGTTTTGCCTTCAATGAAAGGAAGAACAACTGTTCGCCTAGGCAGTACAGGCACTTGGATTTTATATCCCAATTCACGACAGATATCCGCCACATTTCTGGTAAGGATAATGTGGTTGCAGATACCTTGTCGCGAATCGAAGAGCTTGCAGAACCCGTAGACCTCGAGAAATTAGCTCAAGCTCAGGCTTCTGACGCAGAACTCTGTAAGCTTTTGAGCGAAGGTTCTTCTCTGCAGCTTAAAAAGTTCAATGTCCCTGGAAGCCGAATTCCCCTGTACTGCGACGTCAGTACTTCAGCTTCCAGGCCATACGTACCTAAACCCTTTCGGAGGCAAATATTTAATAGCTTGCATTCCTTAAGTCACCCTGGTGCCAATGCGTCGGCCAAGCTGATAGCCGAGCGGTTTGTATGGCCGGGTGTGCGAAAGGACAGTAGGGACTGGGCGCGTGCTTGTATATCGTGTCAGAGGACGAAAGTCAACCGTCACGTGACTTCTCCTCTCGGCACTTACAACTTACCGCGCGCTCGGTTTAAGCAAATCCATATTGACCTTGTGGGTCCTCTCCCAATTTCCCAAGGTTATCGGTACTGCTTAACGGCCGTGGATAGATTTACACGGTGGCCAGAGGCAGTACCGATACAAGATATTACAGCGGAAACTGTGGCCAAGGCATTGCTGTCCATTTGGATATCTCGGTTCGGTTGCCCGACAGATATTGTAACCGACCGTGGTCGCCAGTTCGAATCGGCTCTGTTTCAATGTCTGTCGAGGATAGCCGGATTCGAACATAAGCGGACGACAGCCTACCATCCGGCATGCAATGGCTTGGTCGAACGGTTTCACCGTCAGCTGAAGGCCGCAATCGTCTGCCATGCAAACGATAGGTGGACCGAATCTCTGCCATGGGTCTTATTAGGTGTAAGATCTGCCTTTAAGGAAGACCTCCAAGCCTCTTCTGCGGAACTGCTGTACGGGGAGCCGCTAAGGTTACCCGGAGAATTTTTTGAGCCAACGGTCAACGGTACAGTAGACACTTCCGAATTTACTGCAAGGCTCAGAAATTTTGCCGAGAAACTACGACCGGTACCAGCTTCCCGGCACTGCAATCCCAAGGTGTTTATTTATAAAGAGCTAGAAATTTGCGATCACGTTTTCCTCCGTGAAGACGCATTGCGAGGTGCTCTCCAGCCTGCTTATTCTGGGCCATATAAAGTCATCACACGAGGGGACAAGATATTTAAGATACTCGTTAAAAACAACGAAGTGACAGTATCCATTGACCGACTAAAGCCTGCCTTCATCCTATCTGACCAAGTGGAGGAACCCGCACCAGAAATGCCGCCAAGTTATACAACACGTTCTGGGAGGCGTGTTAAATTTACTGACTTCTATCGCCCTTGACGGTCTCTGGAGGGGGGTGATGTAGGCAACTATACACTTTATTCAAATTATTTACATAATAATATGTTTATCTATATAATTTAAAACTTAAAACTAATATTTACAAACAAACACAATTACAAATTACTATACAATTTATACATATATTTATTTACATTTAAACACAATCACTGAACACCATCATATATACAGCCTTACCAGTTGGTCGATAAATTTTCTATCGATAATCGAAGTTCACTGAACTATCGACAGAGCCGTCATCACTAATGACCGATACCTGCATAATTATCAATAGCCATATACGGCCGGCTACGGCTGCGCGGGCGCATTCCTTCTCACCGCGCAAGGTCAAACCAGTCAGGACCTTACCTCGACGCGGAGCGCACGCTTGTCGCTTTAATATTATAAACACGCGAAATTGCGAATTAGCTTTGATTTCCATGTTATTAACCTTTACTATACTTCATCTGTCTATCATTCTTCTACTTTCATCCTTACGCTATTCATCTATACTGTTCTTCAGCTTGTGCTTGTGAACTCTTCTCTATTATGCCTTCTGAACTTAGTGTTAACGGTGTACGACTGTGGACAATAAACTCCTCTACAACGTGAGTTACGTATTATTTTCTACCACACACCACACCTATACCCATAAGCATATAAGACAATAAGCTACCAAAACAAATAAATGATATAATAGATGATGAATGATAGTATAGGTAAATATAAAAAATCCTTGAAAGACAATTTGGTGGGCAAAGCGTAATATTCAATCACCGAATTTCTAGGGGAAAACTATGGTAATTATAAATAAATATGATATTGAAATTGTAAAGGAGACCAGCCAAAGTTGGCTTGAACGTGAACAATCGTCTTAAAAAAAAGTAAATTACTCAAACTTTTTGTTTTAATATATTATAAATATTGATCGCTATCCAGTAGTAGGAAATAAACACATAATAATGATGTATTTTAAAATACTTTCATTTGATTATAAACGTATAGGTACTTCAATGGTTGGTTTGTGTTGCTTTGTAAATAATCGGTGGAAAATATCGTTAAAAAGTGTTTAACAAAATCACATTTTAAAGCGATTGCCGAAACCTGAAAGTACGTAGATATTTGTTTATAATTTTTCTACTTTATATATTTATCAGACGATAGTCATAATTAACGTAAAATAATGATATTATTTTTAATAATATCAAAATGGTAAAGTATGTTGGGTATATATTTTCATACTCCAGCAACACTTGACTAACTTGTCAATTCTGTTAGTGTTACCGTCATTAGCTAGCTTTGCGTTTGTTTTGTTTGATCGTACTATGAATTTGAATTTGTGTTAGCTGTTCTTTTTCTACTTGTGCTTTCTAAAATGGACTCCGAATATTCTCCTCATGACGACCATGGCCTACCTGCGGGCCCAGTACCCGCTTCGAACGATGACTTGTGCTTGAACATGAATGCATTGCATCAATTGTGGTACCAATATTACACAGCGGAGAAGACATATTCTCAATCTCGTGGAAGTACAAGTGAATACTTCAATGGATTGCACCGCAAGTGGTATGTATTTGGCATTTCAACAACTTACATCGATCATTTTTAACAATGTGTTTTATTTTATTATTCAACTGACTTGCTACTAAACTTCAAAAAATAATGTTTTCTACTTGGTTTACGCTATTGAAAATTAATATTGTAATTCCAATTTTAAATTGTTCACGCCCAGGCCATAGTCCCATACATTGTGGTCGGTCTCTTTTAAGTTTCTTTTTATTGACATTAATTTATTATCGTATTGTTTATTGACATTAATATTATCGAATTTTGTTGACTATTTGACTGACATAGATAAAATGTTGAATTGTAAAATACTGTTTTATGCATGTTATTAAATTGATAGCATTATAAAATTGTATTAAAAATTACTAATTTGTATGCCTGATGCATGTAAGACATAGACGGAACACAATGTATTGCAAAACATAACATGTAACCTATGGTTCTCAAATAAATATATTGAATTGAAAGGTGTGTTTTGTGAAACCAGTCAACAAATGGATGTATGTCAAATTTCATAGAACAAAAACATTCTTTAAAAAGAAAATATTTTTAAAGAAATGTTTTACGTGTTTTATTCTTGCTAAATTTAACTAAAATCTGCTCAGCGGCTTAGCCATAAAAGCGTTATACCATCAGACAGACCTTTGCAATGGTAATATGAATGTAGGTTGGCTTGTTACCAAACCTTTCATCATCAGCCTTTATCAGTCCACTGCTGGACTAGGCCTCTCCTTTGAAAGGAGGAATTGGCCTACTATACCACGCTGGCCAAACGGGTTGGTATAGGGTTTGTATCAAGTTTTCCTTCTCTTACAGTGCTGTTTTCTGCATAATATTCTCCCTCTGTCGGCTCTTACGACACGCATGGGATGATATGGGGTGGTGACAATCCGTATTCTTAATCCGTCACCAAACCTTTAATAATACAGGAGTCACTACTGCGTGCGAGAGGCAAGAATGTCTGCTTCCGTATACTTACCAAACCACATTTCATGTCAAAGGAACCACAATCTATAGCGCCACTTTGTTACCTCTCAAGGTAAATTAACTATCGCTGAGTAACTTTGAGATAATGTTTGATATATGATTAAATAGAGAGGTATCCATCGGATATCGATCGATCGATTTGCCGTGTGGTTGACGGCATGGAATACAAGTGTCACCACCCCCTATCTTCCCGTGGGTGTTGTAAGAGGCGACTAAGGAAAAACACGATGCAAATACCATATTTGCGTAGAGACGGAAAACTCGACATCAAACCCTATACGACTGCTTCGTTGGTCTCGCGGCATAAATGTGCGCGTGGGATCGGGAGGTCCCGGGTTCGATTCCTGGGTCGGGCAGTGTTATTGGGTTTTTCTGTCACGAAATTCTCAGTAGCAGCACGAAGTCTGGAAATGTGCCCGGTACGTCAATAGGCTCGCCCCTTATTACGTGGGACTAAAGTATATCTGGCGAAAAGAGGGTGTAGAAATACGCCTCTGCCTACCCCTTCGGGGATAAAAGGCGTGACGATATGTATGTATGTATATGTATCCATCGGAAACCATTAATTCTTTTCTATCATACCGGAGCTATTGACGCGTTAAAGTTCAAAACTTCAGCCAACCGGTCAAATGTGATGCAACTTATAAGCGCAGGTGAGAAATTGTTAGCCATTATTTTTATATATCTACATTAACATATAAAGTGGACCCTAGCGTTCAAAGCGCAAGTTATATAATTGTGATTGTAAATGCAATTCTTGACATGCATTAGGTATTTACATACCTTATTTTGCTTGGCGTTTCGAGACAGTTGCGGAGAAAAACATCCGGCGGTAAATATACAACCGACCTACATGCCCTACATTAGAGGTGTTACGGATAAAATAGGAGCAAAATTAAAAAACTACTCCATTCCGACATACACCAGGGGCCAAATTATACAACATGGTGGCCACACCAAAGGATGTTCTACCGCTACAAACCCCAGGTGTCTATAAAATCAACTGCAGCTGCGGAAGCTCTTACATAGGGCAAATGAAGTGGACTATCGCTGAACGTATGAAGAAGCACATCGCAGCTGTAAAGAACCGTCAAACGAACAAATCGGTGATTGCGGACCATTAACTTCAATCGGGCACCAATCATTGGATTGAATTTCATCGTCCCCAAGTCCTCTCCACGGAACGCCACTTTTACCCAACAGTTGTGCGTGAAGCGATCGAAATCAGGAAACATAAAAATTTCAATCGGAAAGAGGGCTTCAAATTGTCATCGGCGTGGAATCCAGTAATTCGGCTAACAACACCCCAGTTTAATGCACAGTCGTCGAATGTTCAATATAAAGATACGGTTAGTGTGTTTTGCGCCGGTACTTCGAAAATCAACGCCCCGGGGGTAGAAATAGATTCTTCTACCTTGCACTCGGAGACGTGACATAGCTACACCAGTCACTTTGCGACCACGGGTCGTGCAACCGTCTCGAAACGTCAAGCAAAATAAGGTATGTAAATACCTAATGCATGTTCGCGTTAATTCCCGTGAATATATATATATATATATATATACATATATATATATATATACACCGCTATTTTTTAATTAGTACAAAAAATTTAACAGGGCACTAAGTATCTATAACTGATCATAATTATGTAGTTGAAAAATAAAAACACTAAGTCCCAAAACTGTCTCAAAACTGTCCATAAAAATACGTGATAATTGGTAAATGCAATACTAATACTATGACCGACCCGTGTACTATCATACCATTGATAAATTATCCCCCCCCCGCCCCCCTGCGCCTGCGCCACGCCCCGACGATGCGACAGTACTAAATTACTAGCGAAAGTCAGCGTATCTAATTTCGTTGCAAAACTTAATTGTTTGTCTACGTTTGCCCGACGCGATGACCTATCATATCAGTTCATATCACGGGAGTATGTAGCTATGCTTCGTGCGTACTTTTTGAGTGGAAAAATCGCGAGTGCAGCTGTGTACCCATGGACATCGTATTGTGAGTGTACAAAAGTGACCGGGTCAGTGTCAAACAATTAAAACAGTGCATATTGGATGCTTTTGACAACGGTGGTGGACATTTCGAAGGACAATGGAAATACTTGTAAGTTTAGTAAATAATACGTACTTAAGTAAATAATAATTTGATGCAGGCGCCTCAAAATCGGTCTGTGTTCTCCACACACCTTGAGGAAGGCCTATGTCCAACAGTGGACGTCTCTAGGCTGACATGATGATGATAAAATAATTTGTAAATAGCAGATGATTCTAACTTCATTAATACGCCAAAATTACTCTTTTCTTTTAGCCCAGAACACCATCTTTTATTTTGATATTTGTTTGCTTTCTAATTACATACCTCCGTATTTAATTACTTGTTAAACGATAAATTTTACCGGTCCTACGCCCGAATGAAGTATGAAGGAGAGGGTAGAACTAACAAAATTAAAAAATAACTACCTACATTTATTATTTTTCTTTTCTATTGCTACCTACATCATAAGTGCGACAGAGAGAATGCGAATGAGCAGGATGGAATATTATCAATGAATTAGTGAATGGATTGTAAAATATGACTATGATTTAAGTGAGATTTTCTACAATAAACAAATGATAATAACTTTGCTCTTTATTGATATTATGAAATTCTTACGTCACATATATGATAATAATATCTTCGCTAATCTGTCCTTAAAGTTTTTGTACTAATTAAAAAATAGCGGTGTATATATATATATTCTTAAACATGCAACGCGAGTGTTTAAAAGTTTCCAATTCTTGACTCCAGTTTAATGCATGCATGTATTTCACTTTACATCAAAATACCCGGTTGAGACATAGCGAAAGAAAGTATTTTGAATTGAAAAATTTATTAAATATTCCTTTTGATCTTGTTGTTTTTATCTGAGACGCCATAAGCACAATTTTTCCACTACACACACAACATTTAGATCATATTATTTGCCCCAGTTACTTTAACCATCTCTAACGAAGTTTTGAGCAAAACTGGAACTTGGAACTTGTTCATAATCGTATAAGTCTCAAGTTCGACGCTGAAATTATTGGATAATCTTGAACATAATTATTGATATTAAAACATTATTGATTTTAAATATAATTTTATGTTTCAATTGGCGTCAAGGATAACATGGTATGAAAGAGGGTACAGTAGCTAAGTTGAACTGAGTTTAGGCATGTGGTCAATATTACCGGACAACATTACCCAAAAAGCGATTGATCAGAATTGCCTGGAAAGACTGGGAAAAGTTTGCAGAGGGCAATGAAAGCGTGATTGTATTCATCCAGTCGTTGTAGGCAAAGACAAAAGTCGAACATAATATATTTACTGTGATACACAGTGATGACAAATTACAAGTACAACTTACCTGTGGATCTTCTCTGGATGTCAGGCTTGTAGCTAAATTAGACACACACACAGATCTAAAATTGGCCAATATTAGCTGGTGAATTATCTAAATACTTAGCTATCAGGCTGCAAACGCGACGTCTTCAAGACACGATGGCACGTAGACGTCGACACCGGATTCACACAATTTTTGCAAATGTTCAATATTTCACAAATCTATTACAACCCTTGTCGGTAATAGTCAAAAGCGGCAGATTCAAGAATTTACAAGAAAAAATTACTTCAATTCTACAAATCACGCGAAAAACAAAACGGCGTGGACACAAGACAATTTTTCCGGAAGCAAAAATGAGAATTATTTGACAGTTCATAGTGTGACCATAGTCAAAACATTACAATAGACAAAATAACATGTTACTAAACTGATATAATCGATATAAAGCATTTCTTTATTTTATAATAACTTAAATATTTCAAGTAACTTAAATATGTCTTAAAATTAAAATATGTAGGTATAAAGAAAAAGTAACTAGTTCTAAAATTACTATACAAAGAAATATATACAGAACATAGAAATAAATATATACAGAAAGAGAAAAAAATAATAATTTAGAGGGCATCATGAAATTCGTCCACATCGCCATCAACTGGAAGCGTGCCCAGAACGCTGGCAGCATTGCCACGTTGTATGGCGATACTGAACTTCTGGGCCAGATACAACCCAGCCACCCCAACCCAGGTCACGCGAGGCGTCGACCAGTCTCTTTGCGAGGTCTCTAAAAAGAGATCTCGCACTTGGACCCCATGGCCCCAATGTTTCGACCCCAAACGGCTCAAATACGTAATCCCCTACTAGGTTTGCGTATTTGCGCCGTTTGAGGGTCTCCGCTGTAGCAGCAGCAGCGCCCGCACAACCCGCTGTGCTAGGAAGGTGTGATGGCGTGAGGGTATCGACGCACGTTGCGTCCCATACCAAAGGCCTACCCAACTTCCATGGCAGTAAAGACATACCGTCTGGTCTTTTGCCGTCGTCGCGTACCAGGCCCTGAGGTTCAAGGTGGGCTGGAATGCCAGCGGTGACAAGAGCCCGACGAAGAAAGTCCTCATCTTTGTGTATACCTACTATGTTAAAATTCATCAAATTTAGTTCAGCCGATTCGGCGTAAAACAGTTTTGACATTTTGGCATAGATAATGGTTAAGCAGCCACCTAGTCGCTTAACAATACTTCGAGCCTACGATACTCCGAGTGTTATGGACTTGATCTATACGAGACAACGTTTGTGTGACCCACAAATTGTGATTTAGGTCTAGATGTACTTAGTGTCCATTGTGAAGTATTCCGTGTCACGTGATTTATTCCTGGTGCGGGACTTTAAGTTAGAATCTGCTTTAGTATGTTTGACCAGGTCTTTTTTATCGATAGTTCCAAAATTGTCAATTACAGTGACGTATAAATGAAAACTCATAAACCAACAGTCGCTATTGACATTGTCCGTGTACTCCGAGCATGACGATGACAATGACGCGATGTGACCCTGAAGACATTCGCCAGATTACCGTGTTGTCACAGCGGCCGTCTGTATTGTGTACACACCGTAGCTAGCATTGCCAATACAATATCGATTTAGATACGGAATAATTACGGAATACAGGGCAATAGCTTAACAGATACGGAGGCTCTTGGCAGCAGATATGATAGTGGATAGAGACATTAATAAAGTCCATGGCATTAGAGCTAGTTTTACTACCCTGCCATAAGTTCCGTTTATATTAATTGGCATCCGAATATTATAAATACAAAAGTGTTTTGTTCTACGTTTACATCACCCCTCGAGCGGAACCGCCGGCAGATTATAAAGTCCCGTCCTACTTTAAATTTATTGGGACATTCTGTGTCTATATTTAATAAGAAATTATCGTACAGATTATAGTTTGAACAATGTCTTTGTGATAACTCAAAGTTTGGCCCTGGGTGAGAATCGACTCGACGTCTTGCATAGCAAAATGAGAGTCCTAGTAATACTTATTTTCATATGTTCTCTGTCTCTATGTACAGATATTTTTATATTTATAGCTAAGTATATTATTATCTTGACTCACAAATAATAGAGAATGTCGCTATCTCACTTCATTCTGTGGGTGTCTTATCAGGTGACTAAGGAAAGTATATGACGCAAATAGTATTTTAGCGGCTGCTGACGCAATAAATTATATACAAAGCGCACTATTGTGTAAGCTCAGCTCAGTATTCGTCTTCCCGCTCTATATCGTAAGTTCGTAGTTATTTACCGACTTCATACAAAAAAAAGGAGGAAGTTCTCAATTCGGCCGGTATATTTTTTCTTTCGATGTATGTACACCGATTTTGCCGAGGTTTCTGAACCGATTTACGTGATTCTTTTTTTGTTTTATGTGGAATAGTTTCAAATTGGTCCCATAAAAAAATTATTCATATAGGCCTAGTATTTTATGAGCATTTTTTTATTTACTTTCACCTATCCCGATGTCTGAAATATATATAATGCCCGCTGTACACAATGGCCCAACATGCTGGCCCAACGTATTAGCCCAATGTGTAAAGAGCTACTTGGCGCTATGTCGGTTTAATTGTGGTGTAGTTTGCGCCGACATTGGCCGGCCAACCGAATAGTATCGGTTTTTTGTGCACACATCAAAGGAGCTTGGCGCGCGCCGCCACAGCGTTCACACGTTGGTGCCTTTTTCATTTCGTTTTC
Source organism: Euclidia mi (assembly GCA_944739405.2). NCBI lineage: Eukaryota > Metazoa > Arthropoda > Insecta > Lepidoptera > Erebidae > Euclidia > Euclidia mi. The sequence continues at coordinate 14,264,961 of OX123195.2, forward strand.
GCTCTTCAGCGGAGACAGTACTATTGCGCGTGAATTATATTTACGTTCCCAAGTTCCTATAACGATGGCGGCGGCGGCGTAGGGCAGCAATGAGGTTTTACAATTTATAGAAATTGTATCGAAATTTTACAATATATATAATTTTGTATTACTACTGAAGCTCTGAGGATTGGGTCTCCATCACTAATATTGCCCCTCACAAAATTATTTAATACCATTCTAAACTCAGGTCAAGTTCCACAGGTAATGTGTCATTCAAACATAATCCTTTTGCATAAGAAAGGCAACAAAAACGATATCAGTAACTACCGTCCCATTAGTTTAGCATAATCGTATAGACGCAAAGTTGGACATTCATCAACCACCAGAACAAGCTGGATTCCGCCCTAGTTTCTCTACAACTGACCATCTTCACACTTTGAACCAATTACTGGAAAAACACAGAGAACATAATAAACCATTGTATTTGGCCTTCGTTGACTACAATAAAGCTTTTGACAGTATCAAACATTCCGAAATATTTATTGCTTTAGAAAACCAAGATATTGAGAAACAGTACATTCAAATTATTAAATCCATATACACCAATAGCTCCGCCAATATCAAACTAGACAGCATTGGGCCATCATTCAAAATACAGAAGGGTGTTAAACAGGGTGACCCGCTCTCCCCCAAGCTATTCACAAGTACACTCGAGGAGGTTTTTAAAACACTGGCAACCTTATGGAGTACAAAAGGGATTTTTGTCGGCAACAAGAGACTTACAAATCTCCGATTTGCCGACGATATAGTTCTGTTTTCTACCACCGCACTGGAACTTCAGACAATGCTCCAAGATCTGAGCACAGCAGGCCGCAGGGTGGGATTAGCGATAAACCGGTCGAAAAGTAAAGTAATGACTAACAGCACCAAATATAGAGTCGAGGTAGATGGGCAGGAGATACACTATGTCAATGAGTACATCTACTTGGGCCAGCTAGTTTCTTTCGAAAACAGGCTAGAAAGAGAAATCGACCGCCGTATCGAAAATGCTTGGAAAAGCTTCTGGTCCATGAAGACGCTAATGAAGGGGGATCTGCCGAATTCCCTGAAGCGAAAACTCATTGATATGTGTATCCTGCCCATACTAACCTACGGTGCTCAAACCTGGTCGCCTACCGAGTTGCAAAAGTCACGCCTTGCGGTCTGTCAAAGAGCTATGGAGCGCAGCATCCTTGGTATTTCACTCAAAGATAGGATAAGAAACACTGAGCTGCGCTCCAAAACTAAAGTCAAAGATGTGGGTAAAACGGCTGCTAGCCTAAAATGGAACTGGGCGGGCCACGTCAGCCGTATGCACGAGGGTCGTTGGGCGAAGATCTCGACACTATGGGTGCCAGAAGATGGACAGCGTCGCCGGGGCCGGCCCCGAAAGAGGTGGCGAGATGACTTGGACGCCTACCACAGGAGTTGGTTTGACACTGCAGGTGACAAGAAGATGTGGAAAGATTTGGGGGAGGCTTTTGCCCAGCAGTGGGACAGTACAGGCTAGTGAAAAAAAAAAAAATATTAATTTAATTTTTTTTTTAAATTAATTTATATTTTTATAAAATTAAAAACGAAGGAAGTTAAAACATATTTTTATTAGGTACCACATTGTTATCTTCTAGACTTGGTAGTTGGGGTAGGTTATTTAACCAAAATTCCTATTATTAATAATAAGCTGCCTATGTTATATTTCAGCTTAATGAAGCCGTATGGTGGATGAAATTGAATATTAATTTTATCCGCCATACGGCGTCACGCCACTATTAACGAAATGAAATAGAAAAAAATAATCATTGATGACAACATTTAGAATGCATCACATTCTACTTTAGTACACATGTACGCGCACGTAATAATTAAATGCATTGTATAAATAAATAGCCGTTGCTACAAGTGCTTCTACGTCCATTCATGTCTAAGCACCAATGCAGAATAATCCGTCAGCCAATGTGTAAATGTTGGCCCAACATGCTGGGCCACCTAGTTGGGCCAATGTGTACAGGGGCTTTAACATTGTGATGGCCGGTGTCATGTCAAACTGTCATCACTACGGTCACCAAGGACAACTGACGTCTACACGACAAACTGGCCGGTCGTCAAACATAATAATTAGCAAAAAGGTTTGAAGACTATTGCATTATTTGGAAAGAACAGTTTTAAGTTAGATAATCTCTTAAACAGTTAAAATGACCATTATAGAAGTATTCGCCCAATTAAGGAGATTTGTGTTACCCCGAACATAAATGATATTATACTATAACTAGAGAACCCCGGACTAGAGAACTTGGATGACAATGAAAAATTACTATGACATAGAGCTGATCTGATGATAGAATCGAAAGGTGGCCATAGGAATAATACGTAATTAAATGACAAAACTTTATCGAGTTTGGGGTCGTTATCGTCCGATGAAGGAGTCAGAAGGTGGCCATACGAACTCAGTAATTACAAAAATCTTTTTGAATTGCACAATGATAATAATGGCGACTTCAAAGACGTAAATCATGCGGTAATGCCATGATTAAAGCTTTGTCGATTATTAATGAGACCAAGTCTATTAGCTCTCTGCTCAAAAGACTCATTCGCTAGACGCTCTTGGATCTTACCGAGTCTAGAATTATACTGTTCAAGAGTTTCTTGACGTAAGCGTGATTTTATATATGCTTTCTTGGCCAACAAACGTTTTTCAGGATCTTTAATAGTCTCACAAGAACGTGAAACTGTGTCCCGAAGAGCATTTTTACAGAGACGACTACTTTTATCCATTCCCGTTTCTTGAGAGCTATATTCTAAGGCGCGCAGCACCTTGTGCTAATATATATATTCTAAGCCTTGTGCATAACTAGTTGACAATACAACAATACACTAAAAAGTATAACATAAAAATAACTACGTTAAAAACAACCGACTTCAAAAACGAAAAAGTGAAAAATAATAAAGATTTAATGTTAATTAAATACTACCTATTATTTATATGTGCTATTTACTAATTGATTTGAAGTCGGTGCCAAATCAAATTTCAAAAGCCTTTAAATTAAAGAAAGCGTTTCATAATTCACATGAATTCACATTCTGTTGAATACATTTTCGTATTAATTTTTTTTCATTATTCTTCGTATTAACTGAAGCTGCTTAGAATATTAAGATCAAATTGCTCTTTATTAGGTTTATTTACGCATCTTTATCTTTATATTGTTAGCATTGGGCAAAGTGTTATTGGGTTTTTCCGTTAGGAAATTCTTAGTAGCAGCACGGAGTCTGGCAATGTGCCCGGTACGGCAACAGGCTCGCCCCCTATTACGTGGGACCTAAAAATTCAAGGCGAAATGTGGGTGTAAAATTACACCTCTGCCTACCCCTTCGGGGATACTGGCGTGAGTCTATAAATAAATGATCTTTATAGTAGTCATTTCATTGTATTAATTTGCTCGTATTCATTTAAGTGATTAAAATATTACTATTTGTTTAAGGCTTGGCACCGACTTTAACCCTAGATTACTAACCTTCGTCGATTCGACTACGCGGGTTTGTTTAAATCGTGCTAACTATTGCGCGCGCGATCGCACTGCTTCCACACTTTAGCTAATCTCAGTGGACCCATTGCCCCCCCAACTGACGGTAGTGTTTTGAGGGGGGGGGGGGGCACCGTGAGCGCCGTTCCAGCAACCATGGCTCGTCGCATCGACGAAGGTTAGTATTAACGTAACATTTTGTCTTATTTAGTTGGTGAACTTTTGCGTTTTTTTTGTTTTATTTATTTATTTTATTTGCGAAAATAATGCAACTGATGTACCTCCTACCTAAAATAGGAAAATATAAGCCTTGTGTCCCTCCGCAAAGCGAAGGATGACTAAAAGTAGTTGCACCCAGAGCAATAAATCGTTGTGCGGGGAGCACAAACTTGACGTTTGTCACAAATGTATAACTTGATAGATTTTTACCAATGAAACAAAAATGTTTACTTTATTTCATTCGTTATTTCTAATATTTAAAAATTATTTTTCACTTTTACTTTAAAATAATACTTTTAAAAAGTCTTTTAAAATGTTACCATTGTTAATTTGCCATAAAACCTACGATCTCATTTATAAGGCAGATTTTTTAATAAATATGCCGTTTTGGTTTATGTTAATTAATTAATTAATAAGAAGAATATAATAAATTTATAATAAAAAAAAAAATATGCAGGTTTAATTCAAATAAAACCCATTATCCCCTTTATTAACTACCGTAGTCGAAAGTACGAAGGTTAGTAATAAGTGTCGAAAAATAAGGTTAGTGATCTAGGTTTAAGCACATATAAATAATAGGTAGTATTTAATTAATATTAAATCTTTATTATTTTTCACTTTTTCGTTTTTGAAGTCGGTTGTTTTTAACGTAGTTATTTTTATATAGCATATTTATAATCATAATGTGGTACCACAGTAAAAGTACATATTTCGTTTCCTGAATCTTTCTTTACTACTTCTAACACAAAAACTTCGATTACCCCAACATTGGTGACCTCGACAAAGAAAAGGCAACCTTCGGCAAGCTACGGCAACGCGTCATCGACGCACGTGCCAATGTCCAGCGGAATCAAATAAGCGCATGTGTAATAGTAGAATCTGTTTTCACAACGAACACCAACGTAAATTAGAAAGCTTAACCCAACGCATCTTGCGTCAAGCCAGCATAATATAGTTGTAGTTTATATATATATATATAAACTATGTTGTTGATATTGTGACGCAAATTTGGAGAAGCCTATGTCCAGCAGATGACTGTTAAAAGGTTATAAGATAATGATATCTACATATGTAAATAGGTACGTATGTTTATAATACAAATGTCTAAAATCACTCTAACTCTCTCCCTCTGAATGCAACGCCAAAGGCAGAAGATTATTGTACAAAAATAAAGCTCATTCCGTATTCCCTGCACTGCAGTGAAATCAACAACGCGTTTAAAGTAAAACACATTTACTGCCAATTCTGCCTCGACGCAAGATCCGTCGGGTTAAGCTTTCTAATTTAAGTTGGTGTTTGTTGTGAAAACAGATCCTACTATTAGGAGAGCCCAATGCTGAATGCTATACGTGCAAGTGATAAGATTTAGATAGAGATTAAAATAATGTAATGAAGATCCCAAGTCTGTGACTATAACCTAAAGTACGGTTGAAACGTCCGGATGGAATATATATTATATAAATTCTTTGATGACTGACTGGCAGACAAATTACAGCTCAAACAAATGGGCGCATGAAGCTGAAATTAGACCTATTATTCCGTTGCAAGGAAGCATAAAGAATTTTTCGGATATCGAACTAAACAAATTAATTTACTATGGCCAAAATACTGATCAGATAGGCGACGTAGTGGTTAGGAGTCCTTCTTATTAAGATAAAGACCGTAAGATCCAGTAAATGTTATATCAACAGCTGTTTCAATAGAATAGGGTTAAAGTAAACCAGGTTTAATGACCAGTCTAACAATATTTCAAAAAATTCGATCTATATATATTACTCATTATAAAACGATCTTCTCTCAGTCCTCTTTTATCGCCTAACTGTCTGTATTAACGCAATAAACGCAAGTCAAAGATTTTTGTACGTTTTACACCAATAAAAAAGGTTTGTAAGTAGCGATAGCCATGGAGAGACCGACAAACTGCTACGCAGAGGGTCCGGGTTCGAATCTACGGCGCGTACCGATGACTTGTCGGAGTTATGTGCGCATTAAATTGATAATTATCACTTGCTAAACGGTGAAGGCAGACATCGTGAGGAAACCTCATGTCTAAAAGTTCTCCATAATGTTCTCGAAAGACATGTGAAGTCTGCCAACCCGCGCTTGGCCAGCGTAGTGTAATAATTATGGCCTTATACCCTTCTCATAATGGGAAGAGGCCCGTGCCCAGCAGTGGGACAGTATAAAGGGCTGATGATTACACCAATAAATAGTGTGATTCCTAACGAACGTTTAGGTGTAAAATTCACGTTGGCGGAACGGCGGTCTAAGTCTTCTAGTAGACTTACGTATTTACATGTCATCACCATCACCATCAGCCTGCCATAGTCCATTGCTGGATACAGGCATTTAAAGATTTTTATATCTTCCCTGTAACCCCGAAGAGGTAGGCCTCTGCCTAATGTGTAATATTACAACCCCATTTTGCTTCAGAATTTTAGGTGCCATGTAATAGGACCGAGCTTATTGCCGTTATCAGCCATTGCCAGTGAGAATTCGGAAAAACTTAGTAATACTTTTTGCTTGACTCGGAAATCGAACCCGGAAGGTCTCCCGATCAGCAGACTTTACATGTATAGCACTGTAGCCAAATTTCAAAATGAAGTTGTGCATTCCGCTATCACTCCCAGTTTAAGCCCCATACGTCGTGTTCGCGCACCAACTCAAAAGCCACTTATTTTAACTTAAGTTTGACTGTAGGTACTCTCAGCAGCCTTCGCTTCACTTTTTAACAAGTTCATTCTGTGATCAACCACTTGGATGTCGTCAGTATGTTGACACTTTTATTAATATTAATTGGACTAAGAAGTTGTAAGATTTGATTATTTATTTGTTTGTATCATCAAATGATGTATTTAAAAAATGTTGACGGTGTTGTCATTAGTCAATGACAAAAAAGATGATATGTATGTATGTATGTATATGTTATAGATAATCTACTCGGTTAAATAATTCATGAAAATTATTTCCCCCATATTAACTTTTGATTTGTGTGATACCACAGCTCTTTAAGACTGCGTTACTACGCTTGGCTTAAAATCTACGTAGGTAGTAGTCATCGCATCCCTGAAGCCTTGAAATATTTTTTATTCAAATTACAATATTTGAATACAGATATGTATACTGCTTTTTTACACATATCGGCTTCAGACAGTCACTACAGAAATAGGATATGTTTGTAAAAATTTTGACACTTCTGACACTTTTTCTACTAGAACAGTACACTCTGTTAAAACATGATAGTAACACATCAATCAAATGACGAAAAGGCGATCAACAATACATTCTTTTTACGTTTTAATATATTACGAATTTGGGCTTATAGTTCACGAACCCAGATCTTATCATATATTAACTAGAACTAGCTTCTGACGTTAGTTTGGCGCTAATATTCGCTGGTATAATCATGAGTACCCTTTTGTGCACTAGATAGTGAGGTAGGTCTTCCCATGGAACTAATATTTATAAAGCCTAAAGGCATAATTATGTTCCTAGCTTAGTTTGTGTGATCACTACGACTTAGGGTATTGAGTTACTATTACAAAACATATTTGTTTTGGGATACAGGAAATGAGGATATATGGATACAGAAGCGTATTTTATTACCGAAGAAGGATATCTACCGTTTTATGAATAACACCTCCTGAAATATACGAGTGCTGCAATATAAAGAATAGAAAGCGGATTCTCATATTTTGACAGATATGCAAATACATACATATGTACATACATAGACTCACGCCTGTTTCCCGAAGGGGTAGACATAGACTACGAAACACCATTTGCAACGATCCTGACATACCTCTTTTGCTTCATTCACTCCCATCAAGTTTTTTATACATGCTCTTCTGTTTAAGTTTGTAAATACAATTAGAGTTTGAAATAATCCACAACGTCCTGCGCATCCTTAATGTCATGATTGTCTAATATGGCAGAATCATACAGTAAGTTGTTCGTTGACTCATAGTTGGCACTTTGCGATCTAGTCGCGATATTATTAAAATATCAGTTAATTTAGAAGATTTACCATTTATGCCATAAGTATGACACCGAGACTATATCGAAACTGCATTCTGCACAAATGTAATTACGAGAATTGGTCCTCTTTACGGCGAAGTCAGGCTTTGCTCAGACTTAACTTTGAAGTGAAGGCAATGTCGGCATGTAGACACAATCTTAGTGTTCCTTGTGTGTGCATTGATCACATGCTAAGTTGAGGAAATTACCAACTAAGTAAAAAGATAACGATTGTTAAAACTATTTGTTTCAAACTAATACACAAATTGCACGCAAAAAATTGTCTTTATAAACAGGAAGATACAATACAAAACGACGTTTTATCGTACTTAGCTTCATCATAAGCGGCATTCGCAGTTCGCTGCTGGACCTTAGGCCTCTTTCCTCTCAGGAGCTAATGGGTTGATTTTATTAATTATTTGTGAGTTGGATAGCTCTTTTATCGAGGGAGGCTATAAGTAGTAAGTAGCCACGAGTGTGGAGCAGTCGTACTAAATAATACCTACATAGTTCGGTCAAATTAGACCAAAAAACAGGGGTGAGGTTACAAAAAATCTTATGTCTGTTCCATGTGTGGAGAGCTCCCCTTTATTTCCTTTTTTTATTTTGTATAATAATCGTGTAGCGGTTTACAGAATCTACCTACCAATTTTCAAATGTGTAGGCCCAATAGTTTCGGAATAAAGCAGCTGTGTATTCAGACAAACAGACATGGCGAAACAAATATAGTTCCTTTTTGCTATTTTTGGTTGCGGAAACCTAAAACACGTGTTCAGTACAGAGTTATCATCCTCCTAGCGTTATCCCAGTCTGAACCCAGGGTCTGCTTTCTAGTCTAACCATATTTGACTGAATATTAGCTTTTCTACAGAACGATTGCTTGTCGGACCTCCGCAACCTAAAGGTATAGCTATATTCCATCGTTTAAAGTAGTGGCAGTTTACTCATAGGTACTGACTTCCTATAACGACTGTCAAAAATCTTCATGATATGACAGCCGAGTCCGACGACTTAACGTGCTCTAAATGGCACAGGGCAAGCGATAATTTACAATTAAATACGCACATAACTCCGAAGAGTCAAATATGCGCGCCGTATATTCGAGCCCGATACCCTCTGCATGGCAGTCTGTTGGTATCTCCACTAGGCTATCGCTGCCTGACAGAGTATGGTAAAGTATTAACCTCAAATGTGGCGTGAAAACGTGTGCAATATTATGACGATTTCAACTCTTTTCAAATATTTTTATCGTTTTAATTAAAAAACGGTGGCTCCTAGGAAAAAAGTATCTCGACTTTTTTATAGATCATTATCTAATCTACTATTTTTGTTGAGCAAGTTTTATGATAAATATTACCGCTTTGCTGAAAATCGTGAAAAACCCATTTTGGTGACATTTGACCCCGTGTAATTTTTTTCTAGGTGTCGGATCAACTTTTTAGATTTCATTTATAATGATGTTTTAACCGTACATGAACCGTGTATATGGACCATAAGTATGAATTACAATTGTCTGTTTTATAGCTATGTCCAGCTTAGCTTAGTTTGACGTAGATTACAATTGATCAAAGTAAGCTGTAAGATTTCAGCATCTACTTTCTATAGGACAGTAGGGGCTAGTATGCCACCATCGCAATATTATTTGCTTATAAAAGTCCACCTATAAAGATAAGTAACAGTGATACGTCTACTATTATACGTAGGGAAATTTACATATTCAAAAACCCAAACAAAACAAAGCAGTGAAAAGAAACTGCAACAGAAAATATGATTACATAGGTATCGTTGCCTTATCAAAATACAAAATAAAAAAAACAACCCAACTTCTCAAATCGAGGGTGGCGACGATTTTCTCCGGTTCCGGTCTTTTTATGGCTACAGGTGACCGTAAAGTATAAAATATATGCTCCTATAAAATTAATCGTAAACTTGAAATTTTCGTCAAACAAGCTTTTTCCGCAGACATTGAATCGGAACGGGATGACATGTTTGCTATCGTTATTTATTTTTTATTTATAAACTTCATATACACAAAGTACATAGGCGGAATTAACGCCATGGGCATTTTCTACCAGTCTACCTGACTAGGTGGTGCAGAGAGGAAGAAATAGGTGTATTGTATAGTGTGAGGGGAATGTACTATTAACTATGTAGAACATAACAGACTTGCATAAAGTTATATAAATAGATTAATACATAAACTTAATACATACATGACATGGACATGAGCGATGTCACGAAGTGAAAAACAAAACAAACCGTGAATGATGTCTGGTCTGGTCTACCCACTTTTATTTTGTTATAGGGGAGATGGGCCTCATTAGCCTTGGTTGGCAACCTGTCTAGGAGAAGGAAAACTCCGAAATTAAACCAAATATTTGCCCGGGCCTCTAGGCCAGGGAGAACATGCTAATTTCTTCAGTGTGCGTGTGCGCGTGCGGCCCAGGACATCTAAGGGCATCACAGACCTGTTATTGCTCAATCTCGTGCGGCTCGAAGCCGCCGGTCCCTCTAAGAAGAATTTTAATACGTCGCCAGTGAGTTGCGCGACACGAGGTCACGCACACCTAAGTGACGACGCCTATTTAGCAGGCTAGAGTCTCGTTCGTTACCGGAATTAACCAGACAAATCGCTCCACCAACTAAGAACGGCCATGCACCACCACCCACCGAATCAAGAAAGAGCTGTTAATCTGTCAATCCTTCCGGTGTCCGGGCCTGGTGAGATTTCCCGTGTTGAGTCAAATTAAGCCGCAGGCTCCACTCCTGGTGGTGCCCTTCCGTCAATTCCTTTAAGTTTCAGCTTTGCAACCATACTCCCCCCGGAGTCCAAAATCTTTGGTTTCCCGGAAGCTGCCCGCCGAGCCATTGTAGTAACGTCGGCGGATCGCTAGATGACATATTTACGGTTAGAACTATCACAATATCAACACCAGAAATAAACAAAAATTGGTAGTACCTAGATTTAGACTAACCAAAACTAATAAATCATTCCTAGGTAATTGTGTACGTTTCTATAACAAACTGCCTAAAGCAGTTACAGATCTTACTGACGGGAGATTTAAAAAACATGTTAAGATGGCTCTCGTTAAAAAAGCATATTATAAGATAAGTGATTACATTGACGATAGGGATGTATGTCGTTAGTTGTTTTCTGCACATGCCGCTTCCCTGGCAACTAAGTAACCTTAGGTATTATTGAAGTCTTAGTATTTATTAGTAAAATTTATTTGTAAGTAACCGGACCTAGAAAGTTTATTTTCTCTAGTTTATAGCAGGTATCCCAGTTTTGCCTTTTTCAGCATGTAGGTTATTATATTAATCGTTTTTAAAGTAATCTACTTTGTAAAATGAGCCCAATGTTAGCTGATAATACTATGATCGTCAAAGTACCTATCTCTCATATAAAAGTCCAGATCTTTAATCTGGCAAACTACTGCTCACAGTTAATTTAAATATATTTGCTATTCTACATTGTGCTCGCTTTTTCTTTTTCTTGACAATATATTGTAACTCTTAAAACAAAATTGTAAAAAACCAAAGATTTTAAAAGAGTGTCCAGAGGAGTTTCTTGCCATAGTCTTCTCCCTGGGCCTACCTTTTGGAACCGGCAACTAGAGTCAGTGACGTTTCAAAAGAGTATGTAAATTACCAACTTGAAATAAAAATATTTGAATTTGAATTTGAGAAGATGTAGTATGTTTAGCGTCTGAAGTATGTGGTGTGATCAAGAGAAGGAAACTACAAAAGGTTAAGAATACATGGTGGGACAAGGATGTACAATCAGCAGTATCAGAGAAGAAGAAAGCGTGGTTAGATTGGTTGGCTGCCAGAGCAAATGAAAGAATGGGAAAGGCAACGAGTGATGACATAGATGAAGCAAGAAAGGAGTTTGTTAGGTGTAAAAAAAATAGTTAAAGAAATGGTTAAAAGAAAAAAAGCGGAAAAGAAAGATGAGTTTGATAGTAGATTATCTGACGACTTTTGGAGAAACATTAAGTTTTTCTGGAAATCCGTTCGTGCAGTTCGAGAAAAACCTCAATCCTCAGAATACACAGCAATCAGAGACAAGAATGGAAAGATACTGAATGGTGAATCGTGTGTGCTGAAGAGATGGAAAGAGTATTTTGAAAGATAATTTGAAAGAACGACGACAGAGATATCAACAGGTGAAATGAGTGGTAATGATAGGAATGATGAAAGCGATATTGGCGTGTATGAGATTTTAAAGGCACTGGCCAGTATGAAATTAGGTAAGGCTGCAGGGTATGATAGGATTACAGTCAAAATGCTGAAGGCTGGACAGGGCATCATAGTTAGTCAGCTGCAGCGTTTATTTAACTTGTGCTGGAGCACCGGCCTAGTACCTGATGACTGGGCCACAGCAGTAGTTGTGCCTCTTTATAAAGGAAAAGGCTCGCAACAAGACTGCAAAAACTATAGAGGCATTAGCCTTCTCAGCATTGTTGGCAAATTGTGCAATGCGAAGGTACTGATTGAAAGAGTTATGAAAGTAACCGACAAGAAAATATGGGCTGTACAAGCGGGATTCCGAAAGGGTATGGGGTGTATGGATCAAGTCTTTTCCTTGCGATGCATAGCCGATAAATTTTTGGCCAAAGGTCAAAAAGTCTACTGCGCATTCGTGGATTTGGAAAAAGCTTATGATAAAGTGGTGAGGAAAGAAATGTGGTCCGTATTGTCGATGTATGGGGTGAAGAGCAGCCTCATCCGAGCTCTGAAATCCCTTTATGAGAATTATAGAGCTTGTGTGAGGATAAACGGGGCATACACTGACTGGTTTACCATCAACACAGGTGTTAGACAGGGATGTGTAGCGTCGCCGTGGCTGTTCAACCTCTTCATGGACAGTTGTTTGCAAGATTTGAAACATAGTGATTGTGGATTAAGAATACGGAATGTTACCACCCCATATCATCCCATGGGTGTCGTAAGAGCCGACAGAGGGAGCATATTATGCAGAGAACAGCACTGTAAGAGAAGGAAAACTTGGTACAAACCTATACCAACCCGTTTGGCCAGCGTGGTATAGTAGGCCAATTCCTCCTTTCAAAGGAGCGGCCTAGTCCAGCAGTGGACTGTTAAAGGCTGATGATGATGATGATGATTGTGGATTAAGGATGAATGAGTTACTTGTCAAATGCCTCCTTTATGCTGATGATCAGGTTATTCTTACTTCTTCAGCGGAGGAGTTGCAGGAGATGGTAATAATCATGCATGGTGCGTTAGAGAGTAAAGGAATGAAAGTGAATGTAAGTAAAACGAAAGTTATGGTTTTTGAAAAGGAGGAATGCGTTACGGCTTGTAATGCTTTGATCGATGGACAACGAGTGGAGCAATAGAATGAGTTTGTATACTTAGGTACGTTGTTTACAAGAGATGGTAAGAATGAAGAAGATATTGAAAGAAAAGTTAATGCAGGTAATATATTAAATAGAGCTCTGAAGGCGTTTATGAATAGCCAAAACGTGTCCAAAAAGGCACCTTTGGCTGTGCATAGAGGGGTTATTAGTGCTTACCCTTATGTACGGTAGTGAAATTTGGGTGTAGCAGAAGAGATTTGAAAGTAGAATAAATGCTGTAGAAATGAGAGCACTGTGAAGTATGTGTGGTGTCTCTTTGACTGACAGAGTAAAGATTTGTGTGATAAGAGAGTGTTGTGGGGTAAAAGAAGATGTAGTGACAAGCATCGAGAAAGGTATGCTAAGATGGTTTGGGCACGTGGAGAGGATGGATGACGAAAGACTGACCAAGCAGATATATAAGGCAAGTGTGGAAGAGCAGGGCGAAGGAGAAGACCTAGGCGGACGTTCTCTGACCAAATTGGAGACATCCTAAAAACAGGACAGGTGAGAAGTACCCTGAACAGAAGAACATGCATGAGGAATCTGATGAGAGTGAATGAAGCAAGAGAGATATGTCAGGATAGTTGCAAATGGCGTTCCGTAGTCTCTGGCTACCCCTCCGGGAAACAGGCGTGAGACTATGTATGTATGTATGTAATACATACTTAGTCTCGGTTGGAAGCAAGTTTTTTAGGCAGTAGAGAGCACGTACCCTACGTGCTCTCTACCGCCTAAAAAACCGGTGACTTTTTGACTTACCTGTGTTACCTGATCTTCCCAGTTCAACTTGTTATCTATACGAAGTCCAAGGTTTTTATCAGAGGGATACAGTAATTTCAGTGTTTTCCATAGCCTCTCGAATATCGCCAGTCACTTTAAGGAGGACGGAAGTGGTGCTATGACCTGGCCTGAAGCCTGATTGGAACGGACTCAATAAGCTATTATTATGAACAAAACCACACAGCTGTCCGTGCACACAGGCCTCGAGCACTTTGGATAGGAAGGGTAGGTTAGAAATTGGTCGGAAGTGTTGAGGAAATGTTGGATTGGGGATTTTGGGCAGGGGAACTATATAGGCTTTGCGCCACAAGGAAGGAAAGGTACCAGAAACTAGGGAGGAAATGATGATGTGGGATATTGCCGCTAGGAGCTGATCTAGGATCATCGTTATCATGCGACGGCTAATGTTGTCACATCCCATAGCATTGGACTTTATGGAGAGGATTATCTTCCTGATCTCAGCAAGAGACACTGGAGAAAAGAAAAAAGACTCTATTTCGGGTTGAGGTAACCCGGCTAAATAGTTGACAATGAGACTCGTAGTTTGGTGATTCAGCGAAGAGGTAGTAGAGAAATGTCGGTTGATATCATCCAAACTAAGAGTCCCAGGGCAGCCAATATGCCGCTGTTTGCCAATACTCAATGTTCCAAGGAACTTCCAGATATTAGCAGCTGATGAAGAAGTGATATTATCGAGAATATGTCGGCGTTTAGCGTTACGCACCATCTGATTGCACCGATTTCTTGCAGACTTGAAAAGCGCCCAGTTCTCCTCGCACCGATTCCTTCTGTACCGCTGAAACGCCCTATCTCTACGGTGCATAGCCATGCAAACACCCGTTGTAATCCAGGGTGCAGGGGGATGCTTTATCTTCACCCATCTTACTGGGGCATGAACATCATACAGTTGGCAAACAGTGTCGTTGAAGAACTTTACCTTTTCGTCCACCGTAGAGGCAGACATCATGCTGTCCCAGTTTATTTTAGAGGCGTCCCCACACAGTTTAATCACATCCATGTGACCAAAACAACGCATGTGCAGAACTTTTGGAGGTGTTTTGGGAGGTTTCAAGCGGTATGACAGGAAAATAAGGTCGTGATGGGAAAATCCAGGTGCAGGAAGATGGCCGTGGGATGCAACTAAAGAAGGATCAGAGGTGAGGATTAAATCAAGCCACGTGTCCTCCCCACTGCTGTTGTGGTGAGTAGCTTGCAGAGGTGAAATGTGGAGGCTGGCTGATTTAGCGATGTCGAAAAGTGGGTTGTGACATTCCGTATTCTTAATCCGTCACACACGGAAAATTTGAACATAATACATTGTATTAATACTCTGGTTTACAGAAGCAGTACACAAAGCGGTTCGATCGCGTCTATTCCCTTTGCTGTTCTAACATTGTTTCTGTGGCACGTGTATATAGTAACTTAATAAAATAGCCTCGCCTCCGGAATAAATACTCAGAAACAAGATAAGAATAGTTATGAAAATTTGCCGTTGGCAATTTTATATGTGGCATTCAAATAAAAGTAGATAAATCGTTGTATGGTCGTCGAAAGTTTTTGAGACAGGCTATATGTTTTTGCATATTGAGGTATTCGTGCTATTTCTTCAATTAATCAACGGTGATTTTATTTCCAGATCAATAAAGATAACAATATTTTCATCTCAAGTTAATGATCATCAGCCTGCTATAGTCCACTGCTGGATATAGGCCTCTCCAATGGCACGCCACTGAGCTCGATTTTCGGCTCCTCGTGTTCAGCCGCTGCCAGTCACTTTGCGTATATCGTCACTCCACCAAGCCGGTTGGCGCCCTACAATACGTTTGCCAAGGCGCGGTTTTCTCTATAGAATACGACTATTCCAACGGCTTTCGATTCTGTGACAATTATGACTAACCTCTTCCTTGTGCTTCTTCTTTGTGTCAAAGTAGCATCGGGAGTAAATAAGAGAACTTGGCCTATTACTGGGTGCCAGAAGGGTTGCTATAGGTTCGATGTTGAGTTCTCCTTCTCTTCCCAAATATACTGCATATTTGTTTCATAAATATATTTTTTAGTCCCCGACGGCATGAAAAGTTGTAGTGACACTTTGTATATTTAACTAGACAATACATGGAGAAAACAGATTTTACATAATGTATTTAACCTACGCTAAGCCGCTAGAAAATGACGTACAAATTATAAAGAAATGCGTATAAACTCATCAACCTCCTAGCGCACGTAGAAGCCGGGTGCCGGTTTCTAGTCTAACCCGATTTTACTGGATATTAGCTTTTCCACCAAACGACTGCTTGTCTTACCTCCGCAACCCAATAGGATAGTTATATTCCATGGTTTAGAATAGTATTAGTCTGATTATAGGTACTGAATCCCACTGAAGACTGTCAAAGATCTTTATGACAGCCGGGATCGACGGCATAACGTGCTATCCGAGGCCGCGGTTCAAGCGATAATTTACTATTCAATATATGCGTATTGAATTGTAAATTATCGCTTGAACTGTGCCGCTCCGAAAAGTTATTGGTGCGCTCCAAGGTTTTGAACCCGATACTCTCTGCATGCCAATCTGATGGTATCTCCACTGGGCTATCGCTGCTGTTTAAATTATTTTTCATTGTTCATTCATCATATCATTGCATTGTAGAAGTAAGTAAGTCTGTGTTTGCTTTATTTCTACGATGCAATGAGAATACAGCTCTACCTACGGATATCGTTACCACTTAACATACAATGTCCTGCAAATTTGCCAGACACAAGTGGCCATATAAATAGCTCCTATAAATTGTGTAGACCATTTTTTTTTTTTTTTTTTTTTTCGGGTTGGAAAATCCTCATGGAGTCCCTCCGCCCTGGGGGATGGGCGAAGGGGACTGTCAGACTCTTACTGACTAAAAACCAACCCGTGTGCCTCATGTACCCGTGTGTCGGAGGGTCGGGTTTCGCCCAAGCATACGTCGCAACCCCCCGACGGGTATCGGCCCGCCAGATGGTCAGGCGGGCCCCGAACAAAACCCCCTTGGCGGCGGATTAAGGTGTTGGGCTCCGCCGCCAAAACACCCAACGGCCGCAGAGGATAGGGAGGACGGCAACGCAACACCGCATCTCCTCTTCCTCTGCGGCCCCACCGCGACGCATTGGATGGTGCGCCCCCATTTGGTCGCGGAAGATAGGGCGCGCGGCAACGCAACACCGACACGCCTCTCCTCCCGCGACCGCACCCGACTGCGAGGGACAGACAGAACTGTCCCCCGCACCCGCACCGTTGGACGCATCCTGCGCAGGCCCCGTCAAGCCCACGCGGAGCGTCCCCTCCTGGATCCCTCTTAGCTTCACCGCGGGTCACCAATCCACGGTTACTGAGCCCCCCCACCACGACAAGGTGGAGATCCCACGGGGGGGTAAATTGTGTAGACCATAGATTAAGGGCCATCCAACTACACTAACTACGTACTTGATCTTTATAAACAATACGAGATTCGGATGTTCTATTTACATATATTTAATATTCATCCTCGTCAAGCCTCTAACAACGGGCGAGATTAGGAGCTAAATGTTTTTAGTTAAAATAAGAACTTTACCTAAAATAATATTTTGTTCAATAACTTATCTTTGGACGTGACTCACATTTTTTCATACTTCGGAAACACGATCGAATATCGTTTTTATATTAAGCTAGTCTCAATGACAACTAAGTGGTTTGCGTTGCCTCGGGGTTGGTCCTTAAAGAAATCCTCTTAAGAAAGTACCTAAAATTAATTTTATTTGCGCAGTTGCCAAGTTGATTTAGAATCTATCTAATATTATACGTATTAAGAGAGATAATTTTACATATATAATAACTTTTATTTATACAAACACATCAGTAGGAAATATATTTAATATTATTTAAAAAAAGTCTCTGTTTGTTATATTTGTTTACGCGTTATACACAGTATGTAATTTGAAATATAGATTAACATAACAATCTTCATGTTTATTAAAATGAAAAATAAAGCGAGAGCATTGTGATATGTATGTATGTCAGTCAGTTTCCCACACTAGAGACGCTCTAATGTTACTAAGTGTTCAGGAATACAAAACATATGTGTGCGTATTATGATATTGCTTACTTTAGCTTGAAGAGGAAAAAATAAATGAACACTATTTGTACTCAATGCCAGCCAGGCGTGCCAGTAAAAAAATAATTTTCGTTTGGTCACTCCAGTGTCTAACTTTGGCAATTAACGTTTCGGGAACACTAACCGCGAAAGTTCGACCAACGCTTTACTGATTCTTATTAAATTCGTTTCTAAAAACCGTCTTGTTAGTTCCATGGTGTATGATAGTGGTCGATCAATAGTTTTCTGTTTTAAAATGTTATAAGTTCTATGCTTGAGCAAAATAGGACCTAAAGGTACACCAATCTCCACTTCAGTATTACAACTTCAACACATTTAAATTCGTCGCCATTTGTGCAGTAAAGTGTTGGCAGCCCTTAACAAAAAACAATTCGACAGCAGACAGTTTAGGGTTAGTAAAAATGGAACGTTATACGATAGAACACGAACGAACATGAACGTATCTTCAATATTGAACAATAGTTCAAAAATAATGAAAGCCGCGGTTCAAAAACTGCCTGTGTGGTCCTGCGGTAGTGTTAGCGACTGCGGATCATGAGGTCTCAGGTTCGATTCCCGGGTCGAACAAAAAGTACCTAATATTGGCTTTTCTGTTAGGAATTATCCAATACAAGTTCGGAGTCAGGGAGTTGGCGGTGTCACACCCCCGTGCCTCGGAAAGCACGTTAAGCCGTTGGTCCTGCGCCCAATCCCTCTCCGGTCGTGTCGCTTGTAGCGTCCCATCGAACTATGAAAGTGAGGTAATAGAGAGTGCACTTGTGTATTATGCGCACACACTTGTGCACATGGTCTAAATAATGTTTTAATTTTGTCAACTGTAAAGAGATTAATTGAGAAATTCAGAAATACTGGATCCAGTAGTTGGAGACGTCAGACACACTGGTAGTCGAAAAACAAGCCGTTCAAATGTGAATATCGAAACAGTACGTGAGAGTGTCGGTGACGATCTTGGAACCTTAATTCGTCGTCGTGGACAACAATAGCAAATTTCAAGAACCTCTCTATAGTTTTACACCATTCGATTCATTTTTATGAGGTTATTTGAAACCATAAGTCTATGTCAACAAGCCCACGACCAATCGTGCATTGCAGGAGATTCAACACTGCATCAACGAAATTCAGCCACATGTAACCAAAATGGTCATAAAAAATCGATTAACCTGATGTGTTATACCATAAATAACCCTAACTTATGTACTTTATGATTCAATAAAAAAATACAATTAAAAGACTACAAACCATGTTTTCATCTTTAATTCAAGTCTTGTGTTAATTTTGGGACACCCGTTATTTATAATGATTGGTAATGTTTTTTGTGAGACTATTTATATTTCAGAAATATTTCTCTGTTTTAAAATACCAGACATTTTATGCCCAAACAACGTATACTGTCTGAAGATTCATAATTATCTATAGGTATTGTCAGCTTCAATTCAATCTTACAATGGTATTTAAAATGTTATGAAACGTTTTAAAAATTTTTATTTGTTTTAAAAATTATACAAGATTTTTGTTATTTATACAGGGAATGTGAAGACATCTCATCTATCGTCTTATTTTAAATGAAAATGTTTATTTAAGTTATTTCATTATTTGGTCTTCATCAAACTAAATTAAATGCTCACCTTTAATTTAACAATCAGCACAAAATATCTTGATCATTCCTGTCCGCGTGAGATTCCGCATTAAATTCAGATTTTCGCAAAATTCTGTTTGAAAAGCGAGTAGTAAATTTGTTGAGTTAAGCTCTATCAGACACTAATTGTACGGATAAAAACTCAATTAGCTTGGCTTCAATCTCAGGAATGAAGATTAATTTTGTCTAGTAGCGATTTTAATTTGAATTCCGTAGACTGTCTGTTTTGAGTTTGCGCGATTAATGTATTCCAGGAAATACGAAGTTGACACACTACCAGAGAGAGAATATTTCACTGGATTTATACACAGACGATTGAACTTCGATTATGTGCAATTATGCATGTATTCATGATGTGGAATTGAATTTAGATAGATATTGAATAAGTAAATTATTGCTGATTTTAGTGTTGAAGGAAAATCTAGTATGTAGAGAGCTTCTTCATTTCGTAATACGTGTTTTATGTTATGGAATGTGGTATCAGCGCAGATATCTCAATTTGGTCGAGCCGTACACCTCCCACGGAATATTAGCCCATGGAACAAATACTTTATTCAGGCTGTAGGCTCTAACTCTCACCTATTGTATTCGAAGACGAAGGAAGGAAAAATATTAGCATATTTGTTATTGTAAGGAAAGTAGGCACTGGTCGTATCCTTAATAATCTAGTTTGGCTTTAATACTTTACCTAGTAAGCAGTGTTGTTTGGTTTCTTTTATTTGTTATTTTATCGGCTCACCTGTGTCCCCGAAGGGGTAGGCATAGGTATATAGATGTTATATTACACCCACATTTCACCATGAATTTTTAGGTACCACGTAATAGGGGGCGAGCCCATTGCCGTTACCAGGCACATCACCAGACTCCGTGCTGCTACTGAGAATTCGGAAAAACCCAGTAACACTTTTGCCCGACCCGGGAATCGACCCCTGGACCTTCGATCAGCAGCCGCATACCCTATCCACTGGACCACGGAGGCAGTCTTTGGTTTCTATAAAGAAAAAAGCCTAGCGATTAGAAACGAGCACAATTTCCAATGTTTACCTCTTCTGGTTATGTTCGGTTCTCTTCTTCTTTAATATAACTGGAGTCGCATTGGCAGTCTGATTGTGCATTGCATTAGCTGCCTTAGTAAATTGGATATAAATAAGATTAATCTTTACATAATTATTCTATAGATATAAATAAAATTTTTGTGTTCTGTCACTTATGTTTTTTCAAATGCATATACTTAGTTACACGCTATCAAGTAATTTTCTTTTTTTTTTGTGCATTTGTCTTTCTTTCTCTCTTTTTTCTCTGTTTTTTCGACATAAGTAGGTAAAATAATGACACTGATACTAAGCTAAACAGTTCCTCGGAGCATTCTCCGTGAAAGGAAAGGTAGATAACGCAGAGAGAACGAAAGTCTCTCCTGCTACTAGATATCATTTCTTGAAAAATATTGCCACATATTTTAGTTCCTAAACTACCTACGGGGTCCAGTGGATAGCCTATGCGTCTGCTAATTGGAGGTCCCGGGTTCGATTACCAGGTCGAGTAAAAGCGTTACTGATTTTTTCCGAATTCTCAGTAGCAGCACTGAATACTAATAAAATAGGTTCACCCTCTATCACGTGGGTCCTAAAATTCATAATGCGAAATGTGGGTGTAATAATTATTACTCATCTGCCTACCCTTTTGGGGAAATAGGCGAGACGCTATAAAAAAATTGTTTCTTTTATCGTCGAATCTTGAAATAGGTTGCCAAAACAGCATTCATGCTGGTTTCAAGATATCAATAGTAGGTAACTGATTAACCTGGCAGGTAAATGGAACACACAGTTTTTATTAAGTATGAGGTAGTAAAATGTATGGGAGCAGGAGTGGGATGACGGCGCAGGAGAGCAGGTGGTATGACCAGCAAAGCCGATGGACCTCTGGCACTCTCACTCACCAAATCAAACAACAGATATATAGCCACTGTTACTTAACCGCGCTACGCTGTGAGAGGGCAATGATTCCTCGGTCGAGCAGTTGGTGCTGTTTAACGTCGTGCTAAAATCCGTAAGGCTCTATTACCTACAACTTCTCACTTATTTTCTGAAATAAATGTTTTTATTTATGATTTTTCTACACATTAACATGTACAAAAAAGGGGAGGGTAAAATACAAAGTACATATTTACAAGAAAGGTTTAGGCGTCGTAGAATTCCTCCGCATCGCTGTCTATTGGTAACGTGCCCAGAAGGCTGGCAGCATTGCCACGCTGGATGGCAATGCTGATACGCTGGCCGAAATACAGCCCAGCCTTTTGGTCACGTGAAGCGTCGATTAGTCGTTTGGCGATTTCTCTGTACAACGTACGAGCGCTCGGACCCCAAGGACCAAGCGACTCCACCCCAAACGGCTCAAATACGTAATTACCTTTTAAATTACCGTATTTTCGCCGCTTGAGGGATTCTGCGCTTGCAGCAGCAGCGCCGGCACAGCTGGCTGTACTTGGAAGATGTGATGGCGCTAGGGTATCTACGCACGTTGCGTCCCATACCAAAGGCCTACCCAACTTCCAAGGCAACAATGACATACCGTCGGGCCTCTTTCCATCTTCGCGTACCAAACCATTGGGTTCAAGTACGGCTGGTACTCCGGCGGTGACAAGAGTGCGACGGATGATGTCATTAAGATAGGCGTGACGAGGCATTCGGCCCGCGCTTCTGCCGCAAGATAGTCCATGGTGTCCGAGGCTATCGACGGCTTCTCCACAATGACAACGATGCGGAGAAACACACGGAGCACCTAAACGGAGGCTAGTGGCAAGGCGAAATGTCGTGTCGTCCAACATTGTGCCCACATTGGACGACGGGAGCGCTTGAAGCCAAAGACCAGACTCCCACTCTCCCATAGCCAGCAAGCGAGCACGCTCAGCAAAATTTGTAGATGATAAAATAAGATTTTCTCTCACAGTGTTACAAAGCGGCACGTCCCACTGCCTTTGGGAGAATGGGTTGGTAGGCAAAGCAGAGCTTGGACAAGCCATTTTCCAGGCATTCACGGCATCGGTTTTACACAGCACTTCCGAATTAACCAGTGTTGGTGCTAATATTTGCCTGGTTAAGTCTTCCGTGCTGTGCACCGAGGACAGGAACGCCGGTAAACTAACATCAGAAATTTTGCGAACGCCGAGCCCACCCAGACGTACAGGAAGAGACCCTTGCAGCCAGGCTCGGTCGTTCAAATCCACATTTATTATTTCTTTAACTGTATTTTTAATAATTTGGTCCATTTTTTCTAAACATTCCATATTTTTCCAAAGCGGTGAAGATCTCAAGGCATGCGTAAATTTGGGAACGAAAAGGCAATATCGAATAATTGTAAAGGCCGAATGAATATTAATTTTTAGCAGGCGATCTGAAATTTCACTAAAAATTTTAATCTTTTCATCTACGAATGATTCGTAGGTAGAGGATTCGATCCCGGTCGATTTTTCTAGTCCCGGGATTTCGGGATTATCAACAGGTAATACCGGGATCCCGGGATAGTCCCGGGATTATATTGGTAGTAGAAAGTTGTAGCAAAAAGAAAGTAAAACATATCAAAATCAACCTTTTATTTTAAATCTTTACTTAAATCTTCAAAACCAAAACAAAATTATAATTTCTTCTAATAAAATTAACAAACTAGGCCCTTATAAAATAGTTTAAAAATTATTGCTTAGTTTGTTTATTTTATTTTACAATAAATTTAAAAAAATCAACTGCTTAAAATTTGTCAAAAGAGATCAATGCTAATAGGACTCATATTTATATCAAATAGATCAGAAACTATAATTTACCTACTTATTTAAGCCACGAAAATAAAATCTAAGAAATAACAACGCATCCAACGTCTCATCCGAAAGTATACTTCTTAATTTGTTGCACAAATATGAAGCAGCGGAAAACGCGCGTTCAGGCTCGATGGAAGTTGGAGGAATCGTCAAACGCAATCAGCTGTGTAAACAAGATGGCCGGCAAATTTTGACGTTTAACGTCAAATGAAACTAAGTGCGTTTCGTTTCACGCACATTTTTATTGACTTATATAAAAAAAATATATTAGTCCCGAAAATCCCGGGATTCATTGAACTTAATCCCGAAAATTTCGGGACTAAAATATGATCGGGATCCCGGGACCGAATCCTCTATTCGTAGGCTTCTTTAAATATAGGAAACCCAAGGAGGCGAAGATAATTCTTGTCACAAATTTTAATGTGTGGTGCCAAACAATTAAATTTTGATAATACAAAAGACTTTTTTTCATCGTCAATTTTATTTAGAAATAGCTCACACTTACTTGAATTTAGCTCCAAACCAATCGATTTAAATTTGTCTTTTAGAATTGCCAAATCTTGCAGTACTATGTCAGCGTCTCCACCAAGGGTTCCGTCGTCCAAAAACCATACATTGAATTTTGAATTTAGGTGCCGAATAATTGGGTGAATTGCTAAGCTAAAAATGACTGGTCCAAGTGGGTCACCTTGTTGACATCCAACTGCGGATTCCAATAGGTTGTCCTTGTATAATAATTTTGAGGGATATCTGTAACATTGCGAAAGAAATTTGTAAATTTTGGGGGTTTCTAATTTTGCCTCTGACAACAAGGTATCCCTATTCACTGCGTTGAAGGCATTCTTTATGTCAACCTTAAGGATGACCTCTCCATTACCAGAACCAAGGTACGTGGCCAGGGCATGTATGGCAGCCTCACAACCCCCCTTTGAGCCAAAGCCTAATTGGAGGGGTTGGAATTTAGCAGATAAATCGTTGCTATAATATCTGCAACATATCTTGGCTGCCACACGCCTATATGTGCAACCTACGGCAATGGGACGAATGCCACCATCCTTCTTGTTGAGAGCGCATAAATTTGCTCCGTACAATATGTCAGTGATGGCACCGTTCACATTGCCGGAGAGCATCAAATTCATGAGAGCAGTCAGCTCCCTCAGGAGTGCATCGCCAGCCTCCTTGGCGCTCGAACACAAACGATCTTTGAGATGTTGTGGTGTTAGAGCGTCGAGGCCACCAGCCGACCCAGTCCGGAAGGAGCAAACTGCTGTGAACACGTCCTTGGCTGTAGTAATCAGATGCTCCGAATCCATATCCGAGGCATCAGGAAAAGAGAGGCCATCCATCGGCGCTGAATGCTTGCTCTTCAAACCCGCAAGCGTGTTTGGAGAGCAAGGCGCCACCACATCAGTGCTGAATAAGAGTCTCGACGCACCCCTTATATCACCCTCCCTTAGTTTGGATTCTACATATTGATAATTCGTTCTATTTGTATTAAAGGTAAATTTGGTGTCTCACTTATTTATGTTTTCAGTCATCAACTTTTTATATGAACTGTACAACTGCTGGGCACGAGCCTCTTCTCACTATGAGTGTGCGGGTTGGTAGACTTCAGAAACTGTCAGACACGCAGGTTGCATCTTTCACCGTTTAGGAAACAATAATGAACAATTTAATACGCACATAACTTTGAAATATAATTGGTGCGCGCCGTGGATTCCAACCTGAGACTCTCTGTGTAGCAGTCTATCGGTTTTGCCACCATGTTTCAATTATGACGTTATAGTAACAACAAAATCATGAAACCTCAAGCATAAAGTATGATATATTATCGGTGGGTAGTTAGACCAAATAGTACAAACATTTTTTGCTCCTAATTTTAATTTAATTAAAAATACTAAATAGTATATGTCGGAGATTCAAGAACGGAACGTCAAATCTTAATAGATTTGGGCGTATTCGGATACGATGGTTGGCAACACTGAGGTCGGCAGTTGACAGCTGTCAATGTCATAAAATGTTTTATAAGCGAACGTGGAGCTGTCAACGGGACTTTTTGGCGACAGACACCGCGGAGGAAACAAGTGTGGCCTACCTATGTCCGACTTCGCCGCGTTTCCAAATGTAATCCAATTTCATCCGAGTTACGTGTGCATATTTAGTTTGTGAAGTAAACTAATTAGTTTGAGTAAAACCTATGGAGTGTATACTGAGTCTTATTTTCCTGAAATGTACGATGGAGGAAGACCTGAGAAACGGAGAACGCCCATATTCTCCTACGTTACCTACGTGATACGTTATCAGAAGTTGGATACGAGCACAACGACCCACGTGTTCAAAATGAAGACACGTAATGAAAAATAGCTGGGCCAGTTGAAACTACAAAATCGCAATTTTCTGACGCTGATCCAAGCCATGAAAATACCTACTACATCGTCACATGGCCTTTGTTTACCGGACTTCGATCCTGAGCAACAAGATGTAGATGCACGTGCTTGATGACGGCTGCAGACATGTGATTGGACAATCGAGATTCGCATTGTGCCCCGCTTATGGTCGCATTAAGCCGGGCCTTGAAGGGAGGAGCTTCGACCTGGCTATCTACCGTGCCGTTTCCTGGGATGGACCCGTTCAATGAAGTGTGCCAACAAGGCGCGAGCGAAGGCGGCTGCTAACGCTGCTATGTTGGTAAATAAGCTGGGTTTTCTGCTGCAACATTGGTGAGCGTATTTTGTCTGATTTTTTTTTGGTACATCAAATTTTATTAAGTTACGACTTACGGTAGTTGTAAAACATTCTTGGTTAGCAGAATACTGCTACGCGTTCAACCTTGGAAATGTCATAATCGTTGTGATGATGTCACCATCACATCGTACCGAGTGTTGTGGGTTCGATTCCTGCACGAGACATTAGAGTTGTAGGACCGTCAGACTTTTAAGGTGTCGTGTTTCTCATGGCATGATCTCATGAATAAACTTCTTTTTAATCGCTTAAAGGGAAAAAGACAAAAAAAATGTGGGTAGTACGGAACGATTTAATTGTGACCTTTGCTGTATTTTATGTTAGCGTATGGTTGTCTGACTACTCCTGTGATCTAGCTATAGCGTAGATATCGAACGGAAGTTTTGAGTTTGATACGCCGGGTAAAAAGAAAGCGATTATTTTCATTTCTTCATGCGAGGGTGGCTCGCACTCACGAACCTTGTGATCATATTATGCTTGCTTGCAAATAGATTATCTTGTCTCGGTCTTACTTTATGGACTGTAATAGTAACGAGATTGAGCGTACAGGCCGACTTGCATTGTTCCAAGCAAGTTCGTTTGAGTGAAACGTGCTAGTTATTGTTGTAGTGCAGTTGTAATATTGGTTTTAAAACCAACCGCCAGCTTTGGTTGGTTTTCTGCTAAATCTAGAACTATAACTCCGGTCTAGACTGTCCTTCGCAGGGCAGCGGCGCTAAAGTTGGTAAACTAATCGAATCGTACATACTAAGTTCATAGTGTGAGACTGTGCGGAGCTATTGCTTCTGATTTTGTGTAGAACAGCTTGTAGCTTTTATTTCTTAAATAGACGTGTGAACTGCAGTGCTGTCTAGACGAGTGCGGTAGGTTGGTTAGTGAAACCTGACCATAGTCAAAAGATATTATTAGCGCCATTATTTTATCGACTCGTGGTGTTGATAACACGTAACGGTTTTCGTTTAAACGTGATCAGAGCCTAACTAAAAAGTGGCACTGGTACTCTTTGTAATTCTGAGTTGTACAGATGATCTCGGTATAGCAATTACACCTGCTTCTTTGTGTGCATAAATGTTTAACATGGCACATTAAAATGTTTCTTACTCTGATTATTAGATGGCACCACTAGTAAAATTAAATTCAATTTTAAGATTTTACGTGTGAAAATTACCTACTGTGTGTTTTTAAAATTCATGTGATACGCTGGGAATTGTTATCAAGTGCCCCGAGTTATGCTTAGGACGTTTAGGATTGATAGTGTTTCTAGTAGAAGTTATTAAACTCGATTATCAGACGTAGAAGAAAATGATTGAGTTAGCATCGTAGTGCGTTACGATAATCAGTTACAGAGATTTTAATTTTCATTGTAGGTAGAACTAGGTTAGTGATCGTTAGTGATTGATGATTGTGTGCTTAACCTTATTCTCATTAAATGGGTGCTTTGTTAGTCGTTGTGATAATTTTGTGGTACCCACGTTACCGTCAGTGATTTGCATACACTTTATTACTTATTAATCATAGTATCACAAACGTTGTCCATCGTCTTGGACGCGAAAGATCCGTTGCTGTATCGCTAATGATTAGGCTAGGATAAGCTTCGTATTTAGACTATCCATGACAAAATTATAACGCTATAAAGACTGGTTGGATACTTGGTAGTAAACTTAACATCTAGACTACCAGCCTAGTAAGATTTTTTTTAGTCTGCTATGTGGTAAGGAAAACCAAAGCAACATGTTGAACAAACCTAGTTTAAGATTACTTTGTTAGACGCTCGAAATGATTATCCGGGTGGTGTTGTGTATCCGGATGGAGGTTTCATAGCGTGATGTTGAAGACCCGATGGATGTCAGAATATGAGCAATGCAATATTTTAATGAGTTTCCTATTATTTGAGCAAGTACGTGTGTTGCTCAACATGTCAGCTTCGAGAGAAAGAGTTAGTTGTGGTTTTCATTAATACCTGTAGTGATTCTGATCAGAGTAACTTTATTCCCCACCGACTTGGGTCAGGAATAGCCGAACGACTAGAATGAGTGTTGTGCGATAATTTTCTTTTATTCCTAGAGCAAAGTGCATTAAAGTGTGGTTGTTGATCGCAATCACAGATACCCTGCTACTCAAGTAGCTCTCATTTGATTTTTGATCGCTAAAATTATCTAGCACTGGTTTTTGTGTCGTATGATAAGAGCGTGTTGCGAGAATCTGAAAGTACTCATAGACTGCCGATGGTGGTTATTATCATGGTTATCTCAGAACTGTAGTCGTTTCCTCTATGTAGCCAAAGGAAATCAGTTTGTCCGAAAGTAGCTTATCAGTTCTCGCCGTGTTCGTATTTGGTTTTGGTTTTTGTCAGTGGCCAAATCCAGTTTTGACATAGCTCATTGAGTATGGATGGGAGTTACATTCTATGCAGTTGTGAAGTTGTAAATGAATTTGATAATTGCATAAAATTTACGAAGTGCGGACGTTGAATTACTTTGAAATACTCTATTCAGTGTGTATACAATGAGACGAATCTTTGAAATACTAATGGTAGATTTAATTCCTTTTGTGTGAGCCTGGTGGCTGGCGCGGGCTGATGGCCGGCGCAGCCTGGTAGCTGGCGCGGCCTGGTGACCGGCATGGCCTAGTGGCCGGCGCGGGCTGGAGGCCGGCGAGGCATGATGGCTGACGCGGCATGGTGGCTGAGGCGGCCTGGCGGCCGGCGCGGCCTGGTGGCGAGTGTGGCATGGTGGCCAGCAGTGTGTGGCGCGCGGCCCGTGTGTGGCGCGCGGCCCGTGTGTGGCGCGCGGCCCGTTTGTGGTGCGAGGCACGTATGTGGCACCGCGCCTGTGTGAAGCCTGTATGTGGCTTTGAGGAGCTTGTAAAAGCTTGTTCTGGTAAAGCTAAAGCCTATCTGGCCGAAACTGGCATTGGTTAG
This sequence comes from Euclidia mi, assembly GCA_944739405.2. NCBI lineage: Eukaryota > Metazoa > Arthropoda > Insecta > Lepidoptera > Erebidae > Euclidia > Euclidia mi. The sequence goes on from OX123195.2 coordinate 14,294,106, forward strand.
AAGATGTAGAGTCCAAAGACCTTAACTTAACTGAATAATGAATTAAATTTAGTGGTGCTTCTTTCTGATTAGTGAACAGTGGTTGGTATCATTACTAAGTTGGTAAACGGACATGTCGCTCGCTTTAGGTGATGTGATCGTTGTATTGCTCGTTGGAGGCAATAAGTAGTCTAAGAGTCACTCGAGGGAGGTGACATGGTTTACGTCACTCGATGGAGGTGGTGTGAGTTGCTACGCTCGTGTAGGTGATAGCAACGACGGTGAAGGAAAACACCGTGAGGAAACCTGCATGTCTGAGAGTTCTTCGGAGTGTGCTCGAAAGACATGTGAAGTCTCCCAACCCGCATTTGGCCAGCGTGGTGGACTATGGCCTAATTGTCACTCGATGTAGGTGGCAATGGGTCGCTATCGCTCGTTATAGGTGATAGCGACGGCAGTGTGTACGTCACTCGATGGAGGTGATATGAGTTGCTACGCTCGTGTAGGTGATAGCAACGACGGTGAAGGAAAACACCGTGAGGAAACCTGCATGTCTGAGAGTTCTTCGGAATGTGCTCGAAAGACATGTGAAGTCTGCCAACCCGCATTTGGCCAGCGTGGTGGACTATGGCCTAATTGTCACTCGATGTAGGTGGCAATGGGTCGCTATCGCTCGATATAGGTGATAGCGACGACAATGTGTACGTCACTCGATGGAGGTGATATGGGTTGCTACGCTCGTGTAGGTGATAGCAACGACGGTGAAGGAAAACATCGTGAGGAAACCTGCATGTCTGAGAGTACTTCGGAGTGTGCTCGAAAGACATGTGAAGTCTGCCAACCCGCACTTGGCCAGCGTGGTGGACTATGGCCTTACCTTTCTCATAGTGAGAAGGGGCCCGTGAACCGTGACACTTTTCGCTGATTAACGTTCGTGATATAATTCTCTGATACTGTTCACTAATGAGAGAGTTGCTTTCGTAATAATGTGATGCGATAGTATGATGTAGTGTAAAAAAAACTTGATGTTAACCCTTAGTGTTTTATTTGTGTGTGTTGTGGTTTATTACGTAACGAGCCCTATTTTTTAACTAAACGATGATCAGGGTGGGCCGAGCTAAGACCTTGAGATATTGCAGAACGTTTTACCTTTTGCAGGAGCATCACCCAGGGCACCTACGAGATGGTCTGACACGATCATGAAGGCGGTGGGTGGCAGCATGCAACGAGCCTTACACATATGTACAGCCTGGAGACACATATGTGGTCGCGATCTTCAGCAGTGAGGGACCGAGGACGAAGAAGGAGCATCACACAGGGACGTATGACGTGTCAAGATGGCCGTGTCGGAGATTCAAGAACGGAACGTCAAATCTTAATAGATTTGGGCGTATTCAGATACGATGGTTGGCAACACTGAGGTCGGCAGTTGACAGCTGTCAATGTCATAAAATGTTTTATAAGCGAACGTGGAGCTGTCAACGGGACTTTTTGGCGACAGACACCGCGGAGGAAACAAGTGTGGCCTACCTATGTCCGACTTCGCCGCGTTTCCAAAAGTAATCCAATTTCATCCGAGCTACGTGTGCATATTTAGTTTGTGAATTATGAGATAAACTAATTAGTTTGAGTAAAACCTATGGAGTGTATACTGAGTCTTATTTTCCTGAAATGTACGATGGAGGAAGACCTGAGAAACGGAGAACGCCCATATTCTCCTACGTTACCTACGTGATACGTTATATATTTTTAGTATTTAACCCTAGAGTGGTCGCGCATATAAATATACCATAAGAGGTCGCGCGGATGACGTGTGTCATCCATTTGCCAATGATGATTTATAATAAAAATACCAATATTTTGGGTGCATATTTATATTAAAAGTAACAGACATAAAATCAGCTACATAAAAAAACAAAAAGAATCAAAAAGAAAGGTTTTAATTAAAATTAGGAACATATGAACGAGTAATTAGAATTTCTTTGCTTCTGAGAGCAACTTTTGATATTAACTATAATTATGAGAGATTAAAAATATTCTTAGGTATGATTTTCATAACAACTATTGCACATATACTTGCAATGGTCGGGACAAGTGAATTCCCCGCATAATTGGCAAGATATACGCGTGATTTTATTACGTTTTCTTCCACGCGCACCTCCACGAGGAGTACTCGCTGCTTCTTGAGGTTGTTCTTCGAATGGAATACCCAAAAAATCGCTTATTTTAAGCTTGAGAATCTTGGGTATACAATCACTACTCATTCTTCTACTAGCCAAAGGTTTCATCATACCCAAATGTCTTCACCTTCCTCCAGTAACCATAATTCGATGTGCTGATCACAGCTTGCCATTTTTAGTTCTAATTCTAAAAATTAAAAAGAATTTTAAGTAAAATAGCTATAACAAATTACTATTTTTATTAAATAAATATTATTTACAATAAAAGGCGCTACAAATATATGATAACAAATACAAAATCGTTAAAAAGGTTATAAAATGGTCGTCATAAAATACTTACGTAAACGGTCGCGCGGATGACATATGTCCTCTACCTACAAATATGCACTTCCCCTGACTCAAGTGGACCACTCAAGCGCACGGCAGTTACTGACGTCACGCAGCGTACTATAAGCAATACTAAACTGGGTGCCAGCGATGTGTTGCCATATAAAAATCAAGAATTCCCGGCCATTTAGTTAGCGTGGATGACTAATGTCATCCACGCGACCACTCTAGGGTTAAATGTGTTTATATTTATGCTAGCATAAATACCTACCAGTTCAGTGTTAATTCCTGCCACACATTCAAATATAGAACATTGCACAATTACATCATTGTCATGGACGCAGTTGAGGACATGAACACTTCTTTCTCCAACACTATGGCTAGCATTTAGGAGCGAATGACCAATTTTGAGGCAGAGCTGCAGAAAAGTGCCAAACACCCAAACAGTGCACCCAGCTTAACAGGTCTCGCAGCTGAATTTTCATCGTTCCGGACATTTGTCATGGAGACTTTCCAATGTCAGATGCAGCTGCTGGCGCGCGGAGTTGACAACATCGAGATGCGCAGTCGATGGAAAATGCCCTTATTCCACGGTGTCACTGAACATACTAATGAAGATCTCGTTCAGTCAGTTATGGGCATTATGAAAGATCTCCATCTAACAGATGTGATTAAAGACGACATCAAGCGCTGTTACAGGATGGGTCGACCGTCAGGTGCTCACAAGCCTAGACCCATTCTTGTAAAATTCAAGGTAACTGCAGTTCGTGACAAAGTTTGGTTCTCCAAAACCAAACTAAAAGGAAGCGGCATAATTCTCCGAATTTTTAACTAAGGCCCGGCACGATGTTTTTATGGCGGCAAGGCACCAATTCGGTATCACGAAATGCTGGACTCTAGAGGGTTATATCTTTGTGGTAGACTCTGATGGAACACAACATAAAGTTTCTTTGATCGGCGAACTCAGCCGCATTAAGACGGCCACACGCAATGACGCCGCAGACCAACTGGCACGGCAAGGATCGGACACAATGATAATGGGACCCGAGCCGATTGTACCGATACTGGCAAGCCAACTCAAAACATGGCTACGCGAGAGAACCGCACATGAACATGAAAAACAGTGGGCAGACATAAAAGAATGCAGACAAACAAAAGATGCTATCCCCCGCTTGAACAAGCGACTCTCGCACAAGCTGCTGCATTCTAACAGAAAAACTCTTAAGCATCGGACAGGCATAATAACTGGCCACTGTCCACTCAACAAGCACCTATTCAACATAGGCGTTACGGACAGCCCACTGTGCAGGGGCTGCATGGAAACCGAAGAAATACCCGCTCACGTCATTCTGCACTGCACAAGCGTGAGCGATCAACGGGCAAAGCTGCTGAACAACCCCAGAACCATGTGTGAGGCTTTGAACGACATCAGCCAACTAATGGCTTTCTGGAAGGAGCTAAGGTGGTATGAGTAGTCGGCGTCAATCAAGTCGCCACTTACGCACAATGGCCCAAATAAGTGGCTAAGTGCGGAAAACCCACGTCCAACTAAACTAAACTAAGACGGCCACACATAAGACACCGGTCGATGAGAAACCCGCGGCCTCGAAGGCGAAACGTGCAGCGGCCACGAAGAAATAATGTAGCATAAAATCACAGGTAGTAGTTGCAGCATCCGCGGTTTGTTTACTTTGTTTGTTTTAATGGCTCTAAAACTATGTTATACCCCTTCTTCGTTACTTTAAATCCTATTTGCTTACTATCGACTTTGTACTGTATTCATTATTTTATACCTCCTATTTACTCACAATATTATCATTTACTTACGAATAATTGTACTTGACAACTGACGATTGTCAATGTCAAAATTACGTTTCGTTCCATCTACTGGACATCATTCAGAAAAGGAGCCGAAATTTTTATTTGAACCTATAGATATTTTACTTTATTTTTTTTCTGTAAGTTAAGACTTACAGAAAAAAACACAAAAATACTCAACTGGCAGTGGATAAGTTTTTTTGCTTTTTAGTACCGTTTGTATAAGTTAAAGTAAATTATATTTTTTCTTTTTTAATATATTTTTCTGTATTATATTTTATTTTATATATATATATATATATATATATATATATATTTATTTATTTTATCATTTATTATATATTATTGTTTATATCATGTCAGATCTGTATGAAAGTAGTGATAATGACAGCTTTTTTCTGCAAGTAGCCTTAATAACAGCTTTTCAAGCATTCCATCTCTTGCTGACTCCCTCCAATGCAAGTTTGCCGATGTACCCGGTAACTTGAATGTTGTCCATATTAATGCTCAGAGTATTCCGGCCCATTTCCAGGATATGCTGACAACTTTTGACTGTAAGCATTAATATGGACAACATTCAAGTTACCGGGTACATCGGCAAACTTGCATTGGAGGGAGTCAGCAAGAGATGGAATGCTTGAAAAGCTGTTATTAAGGCTACGGATTCGGAAACAAGAATGGCATGAATATTCATGCCATTCTTGTTTCCGAATCGTGGTTAAAACCATGGCTGTCCTCTGTTTCTTACTCTCTTCTAAATTTCCGCCTTATAAGAAATGATCGTACCGGGAGTGGTGGTGGAAGTGTTGCCATTTATCTCCGGAACCACATTCCTTTTAACATTGTTTCTATGTCATCACAACCACCGCCACTCAATGCCGGCGAGCATCTCTTCCTTGAATTAGATTTGGCTTATACCAAGGTTCTACTTGGTGTGTTTTATTCGCCAAACTGTCGTGTCAATTACTTCTCTTCTTTTGAACGTATCTTAGAAAATCTAGCTCCTTCTTACAGTCACACCATAGTCAATGGCGATTTCAACACATGTCTGTTAAAAAAGGATACACACTCATCATCTTTGTGTCGTATTGTTGAATCATGCAATCTATCTATTCTCCCTCTAAATGCTACACATAATCTTCCAAACTCTACTCCTTCTCTTCTTGATCTGATTTTTGTTTCCTCACCCTCTCTTACTGCCAAGCATGGTCAGCTTCCAGCTGATGCTTTCTCTTACCATGACTTGATTTTTCTTTCCTATAAACTTTGTCTTCCTAAGTCAAAGACTAAAATTCTTCTGCAACGTAATTTTGGTGACATGAATTTTGAAAATCTCCGTGCTGAAGCAAGCATAATAAATTGGAGTCCCTTACAGAACGCAAAGTCAATTGACGAGAAAGTGGAATTATTTACGAATTATATTATTCGTTTATATGATGTCCATGCACCGGTACGCGCAATCAGAGTTCATCGATTTCCCTCACCTTGGTAAAGTAATGAAATTAAGGATTTACTGTCGAAGAAAGCTATGGCTAAAACGAAATTTAAACGTCGAGCAACTCCTATAAATTGGGACAACTACATTGCGATTAGAAATCACTGCAAAAAGGTGTGTATGCAAGCACAACGCCAATACATCCATAATTATGTTGAGAATGAAGATCCAGCTAAAGTCTGGAAATTTCTAAAACTTTGGGAGTTGGAAAATCTACACAAAATCTCATTCCTGATAAATTAGATATTGATTCGCTAAATCACCATTTCACAGCTTTGTCTAAATTTGATAAGACTACTAAAGCTAGTACTTTGCATGATCTTTCAGCACTTCCAACCCCAAACTATCCATCCTTCGTTTTTAATCAACTATCAGAGTGTGATGTTAAAAGAGCCGTATTATCAATTGCCTCGAATGCTGTCGGTAATGATTGTGTCAGTCGAAAAATGATCATTCCCATCCTTGATGAAATCCTTCCCATCCTATGTCATATTTTGAATTTTTCCTGAACCGAAGGAGTCTTCCCCACTTTATGGAAAGACGCCCTAATTATTCCTTTACCCATAAAACCAAATCCTTCATCATTTTCCGAGTATCGTCCAATCTCCGTTCTACCATTCCTCTCGAAAGTACTCGAGCGCCTCGTCCATATCCAACTTATCACATTCCTTAACATGAGCCTTCTCTTTAATCCGCTCCAATCTGGTTTCCGTCCTGGTTACAGCACGGTCACCGAACGGATCAATATTACCGACGACATCAGGCTGGGTATGGAAAATGGGAAAGTAACTACACTATGCTTACTTGATTTCAGTAATGCCTTTAATAACGTTGATTTCCATATACTGCTTGGCATTCTACGCTCAATTAACATATCTCCACCTGTGATTGATTAGCTTCACAGTTACCTGTTTGGTCGCCGACAACGTGTACGAATTGAAGACTCGTTCTCTTCGTGGTGCAGGACTACAGTCAGCGTTCCGCAGGGTGGCGCTCTATCTAGGGAGATAGAACGCCACCCTGCGGAGAATTAATAAAAATTGAGAAAAGTAAGGGTACTTTTCTCAATTTTTATTAATTCTATTTCTTATCAACTTCAGTCATCCTACCACCTTTATGCAGATGATCTTCAAATTTACACCCAAACTCCTGTCCATGAGTTGACTGAAGCATTTCGAATCGTCAATTCTGATTTAGAGCGAATAGCTGCATGGGGCCTCAGATTTGGTCTTCAAATCAACCCCACAAAGACGCAGGTTATTGTTGTGGGTAGTCCCAGAATGATTTCGCGTATTGACATGACTTGCTTACCCCAGATTCAATTTAATGGCATACCTATACCTGTAAGTGATTGCGTAAAGGACTTGGGGGTTCATATTGACAAGACCTTATCCTAAGGTCCTCAAATTAGGGAAGTTAGTCGAAAAATATTTTCTGCGGCTGAGACTTTGCGAAGACTACGAAATTTTCTACCTATTGCCACTAAGATTGCGCTTGCAAATTCTCTCCCCTTACCTATCCTTGAGCATGGTGATGTCAGCTATATAGATCTCACTGAGGAGCAACTTGATAAGCTTGAGCGTCTTCAGAACTTATGTATAAGATTCATATTTGGTTTGCGCAAATATGATCATGTTTCCAATTTCCGCAATGTGCTCAAGTGGCTCCCAATTCGCCTTCGACGGAATACTCACATACTTTCTTTACTCTATAATATTCTCTTCAATCTTTCTACTCCATCTTATTTAAAAGCACGCTTCGAATTCCTTACGGACACACATTCTAGATCTTTGAGGTCATCGGTGAATTTGAAACTGGCTATCCCAATGCATTCGAGCAGATTTTACGATCTTTCGTTCACAGTTCAAGCTGCACGCTTGTGAAATGCACTGCCGTTATCTATCAAACATTACATCATTTAAAAAGTTGCTAAAATACTACTACTTATCTTTTTAACCTTGATATTCTAGTAAGACTGTCTTATTTAATTTCCTTCCTCTTTCATTTATTTATGTATTGATATTATTAGTATATATCATTAGTATTTATGTATTTTAGAATTATTATTATGTATATAGCTATTTATATAGTGTATGTAAGTACTTGGTGACTATATGTATGTATTTTTGTACGCTAGCAACTTAACTGTCCCTATACAATACAATTTACAACTACCCCAAGTCCATCGTGTTTTCTTTTTTTATAGGTTAATAACATTCACATTCTCGTATGTAAATATAATCCATAAAAATAATTGGTGTTTTTATTTTATTTTATTGATTTTATTTATTTGCCTCATATATGACTCATGGACGTGGGATAAAATATTCCCGTTTCCCACGTTCTATGAGTCATATGTGCACACACCAACTGTTGACAATAAATTGACAAATTACGAACTGTCACTGCTCTAGAAAAAGTGCATTGCTATTTGAGGTTATACTCGTAATTTTGTTTTCATTAGTTATTTACTAAAATGGCGGAAAAAAAATTAAACTACGGAAGAATTCGTGCGTTATTTAGAAAATTCTGATACCGACCAAGACCCATTCAGTGGAGGCAGCGATGAAGAAAGAAAGAAGCTGTTATAAATGCTAGGTGTATTTATAACGAACTGGCACTAGAATTGTCTGTTTTGAGCGTTCAGGGACATTTAGTTCGGTATTTTCTCGGGCCAGCAGCGTGGACTACAATACCTAACGTGCCTCAAATGCCTTCGCTTTCTCTGACTCCCAGATCTTCAGCTACCACTTCTTCATCTGACCATTGTCTTCAAGAAATTCCGCGGAATACGACATACAATAAGTTAGTACGGAAGATATGTACTGGTTGCTATGAAAAATTAAAAATTCAAGGGAAGTTGGCTCGAAAAGCCAAGCAAGTGCACACAGAGTGCAAAGCATGTAAAAAGCATATTGTTCGGATTGCTACAACGAAAAACATGTTTTTCGTTATAGCAATCCGAACAATATGTGACTGATTGGTTTCTGTAATAAACATAAGAAATTTCCTCAATAAACATTTTTATTTCATTGTTATTTTTGTTTTATTTCGTACCAAATACAAGGCCTTACATATACCATAGATATAAAAAAAAAATTGCGAAATTTTATTTTGTTTTCTTATAGGTTAGGTTTTTTGCTATACGTTCACGTAATTATAATTATAATATTACACCACGCTCATAACAAAATTATGTGCCAAAGTTGTATAAAGAAATGAGTCACCTGTGACTCTTGCACTTATGCCAAAAGTTCTCCGTGAGTCATATGTGACTCATTGGACAGTTAAGTTGCTAGTGTATGTATGTGTATATTATATTATATTTGCTATCTGTTTATTATTGTATCTTAATCATCTACAACGCCAAACTACCCTTCTTTTTTTTGGCTCCGTGCTTTTATTGTCCATCCTAAGGTTGCCTGTAAGACATTGCTAAATAGCGATAAGGCCGCCATTTGTTACACTTCTTTAAATTTCTACATTTATGTTTGTAATCTTAAAATTATTTTGGTGTTCAATAAAAATGTTTTATTATTAAGTATTATTATTATATACCTACAGATGGCATAAATATTTGGCACATCCAACTCTAGTGGAGATCAAGCCTTTTAGTTCCACACGATGAACATTCACAGATTCAAAATATGTTCTTAAATTTAGCAACTTATACTAAGCTATAAGCTTCTTTCACAATCTGCTACAACCCTGCCAAATCTAGATGCCTTAACTCTACGACGATTATGTTCGCGGTTTCTTTGCCGACTAATTAAAAGCCGGGGTTACGCAAATTACCAGCATTATGGTTTCATCAGGCCTTTATTACTTCCGGCTTAATGGCTTTCCTTCGGGAAAGTGGTACAATTATATTTTATGTTGTTGTCGTATGAGTGCCTTGATATTTTAGAGTTGGGATGTACTTAGCAACCGCTACTGGTTGCAGTTGTTGAAGTTTTGTGGCTTTGCTAGAAGTTTTAATATATATATATATATATATATATATATATATATATATATATATGTTTGTTTTACTTGATTTTAGTAGATTCTTAAATGAAATATAGAATTTGGCGTTATCATATATGTAGTGATAATGCATTAATATTTATAAAGAGTTAGGCATTATAAAAAGCATACCGCGGCACAGATGAAATAATAATTACTATCAGGAGGTGTAAATCGAAAATCGTGAAGTAAAATAATAACGAAAACTATTTTTTTTTGAAATAGTTACTAAATAAGTACTATGCCTTCTCCAGTCCCTGCCCGCTGCCCTAACTGGAAGCAAGCTAAAGACCGAGCTCATTAACGTCCATAGGAGGGACCTACGTCCAGCAATGGACTGATTCCGGCTTATGATGATATTTTTCATATTTTTTTTAATTGGCATCAAACTCACATCACTCATAGTTACACGAAGATTTGATTCATAGTGGCCCGTTTTATTTTCCTTAGCTAATTTAAAATATAGAGCAACTAGCAGTCGACATCACTAGCCACAGGGCAACTGATTGCGTATATGCGGCATAAGGACCGAAAGAGGCGAGGCCTTTATTATAAACGTTACGAGGATATTACGTTATGGCCCTCGAGTTAATGTTGGAACACTTAACTCCGACATACCACCATGTTTTTATAGACATTGAACAAAGGTACGAAATTTTCGTAAATTGATCTTTCCCTATGCGATTCTGTTTCACGCGCTGTCAAGGATTTTATTATGTGGTTTTAGTTTCAATGATAAACACTTAGTAAATATGAAAAAACGAATTACTAGATTGGCAGATACTTGAGTATTTCAGTTGAAGCCTATGGCATACACTTTTATACTACATGACAAGTCAAAAGTTCAGCTGAAAGTATAGTAAGAATTTATTCCTGCTATTGGATTTTTGGTAGCGTTCTCAAAGAGATGATTTATCGGCATTTATGCCTTAAATATCTTATTTATCGCGAGTAAGACTCGCTAAATAACCATGTATAATGTAGACTACAGTATCCGCAAGAGAGCTTCCCTTATTAGTTTGTTTTTGTAGAACGAGATATGGCAAAGGTATATATGCCCCCGGCATGATTGCTATAGAAAAAAATCCTATGTAGGTATTTATCAAATAAGACTATAAAGAAAACATTTATCTTGACGGCTTCAGATAGCAGTCCATAATACTTGTTTTTTCAGTTCCTTAATTTACGCGTAGAAAAATAATTTTACTCCAAAACTAACTTACACCGCTAGACGACAAAGACTAGAGTTACAATAACCTTATTGTAACCTACATTTTAGATAATTCCAACCAACAAATTATTGGTTCTATTTGTACCGATCCAAGTGTTTGCGTACCAGGATTTATCGCCCTACGTAACAAATGAACAATTTATCTTTTAGATTAAAATAATGGCTCCGCAAATGGTGCAAACGAAATATACGTTACTTTCTTCTTAGAATTAGTTGCGGGAAAGGTGTTCGTGTAATACCTTGAAGTGTTAAATGAAAATATGTGTTTCTCTTGTCTTACGAGATGTGTTTTTGAAGATGTTTTATCTCTTGCCTTTTTTTTACTTTCGTCGCAACAAACGAGATATATTGATATAAGTGTTTTATATTAGGTTAATGTTACATTTTCATAGTTTTATGTGTTATACTAAAAGGTTAATTATATAATTACAGAATCATTTATTTTAATCATCATTATAATTATTCATAACTCTTCCGTTCCTGTTCCTGACTCGGAATACATTTTTTTTTTAATTGTAATAGGCGGTAAACGAGCAGACGGATCGCCTGATGGTAAGCAATTACCGCCGCCCATGGACACAAGCAAGACCACAGGAGCCACAAGGGCGTTGCCGCCCCTTGGGGTTGGGAAAAGGGATAGGATAAGGAGTGGGATGAGGGAGAAGGAATAGGGAATAGGGCCTCCGGCACTCTCACTCACCGATCGAAACGCAACAGTTTAAGTACTAGTTAAAGTACGTCGATTTTCTGTGAGAGGGTAATACTTCCCCGGTCGAGCCGGCCCATTTATGCTGAAATCAGCAAGGCTCTACTACCTTTAAACAAGGCTCTACTAAACATAGGGATACAACTTTAAATTAGTTAATTTACGCGAATAAAACCTATTAAATAATTTCGTACGCTGTACCTATACAAATCGCAAAAGTGTAATATCGAATAGTGCAGCAAATTAGATGTATATTAAGCGAAGTCGGGAAGTCCATAGCAAAATTTATTTAATATAATTTAATTTTGGCTACCGGCTGATCAGCCATTGAAAGCCATGATGATGTGAATATGCCAGAAGGCGGACTGTCAAACAGAGAATATCACTCTGTACGGCAGTATGTTGGTATCGGTTCTATAAGAAACTGGCAAACCAGTGTCAAGATAATTAAGGCTATTGTCGATAAAAGACTTAGTTATGCTATTGTCACAAATATTCATAACCGCGGTGAGAGTTGAGGCGCGTGCGGTTTATAAGGATGGAAGCAAATGGCGTTGTTTCTTCTGCCTACCCCGACGAGCAAAAGCGTCGGTATAATTTGTATGTACATATGTATTCCTAACAATGTTATTACTTACCGTAATTTCTACATCCATTACTTACATTACAACAAAATAGATATGATAATACGAAATCAATACGTCAGTATCTTCACTATCACGCCCAAACTGAATCTAGGAAGTTTAAAACTAATATCGGGCAAGTTGAATCGTTCGTGCAGTATGTCGATGACATAGATTTATACGTGAAAAGTCTGTCATTTTGAGAAATGACTGGAGTTTCCACCCAACGAAGAGTTCACAATCGGAGGTGGCCTGCTCGCGACGTTTGATTGATGATCAAAAAATAATATTAGTTTAATTTTTTCATCAAATTCTCATGTATTTGGGACACTGTTTATATGGAGTTTTGATGTGCATTTGGATTGATTGGGTCATTTTTATGTGATACTGTAACCGCGGTTGAATAGGTAGAAACTTTGCTTTAGAAAACGAAAGACACTTTACGTACTCAGATATTTATGACGATTCCTACATTTGATTTTGTTTAAATATATATATGGCCTCGTTTTAAAGTCCTCTAGCCAATCTAAGAGGTCTTTACGAATATTCAACGGTACAAAAAAATCGCAGGTTATTTCAAATCCCTAAAATACGCAAACAGTCACTTATAGATATAAGTTAAGCTGACTGTCTACTTATCTGTCACCTAAATAGTATAAAAAGAACAATATTTTCACTAACAATCAATATAAATGGTACTATTTTCTAGTTTTCTGTAAAAATCGAAGGCTATTTTGTTGACTGTAGACAGAAAAATAGCAGGCAACTCGATGTTTTTCTATGGTGGTAGAACCTATTCTCCAAGATCCCTTTGTCGTATTGTACGTATTCATGATATTAAGTGGCCCTATTATTAAAGGAAAACCAGAGAAAAGGAATTGAGCAGTAATTTATTTAACCATTAACTACTACGCAGTTATATGTTTTATTCGTTTAAGTATTACTTCGAACTGAAGAAAAAACAACTATCATGATTAAACTGTGATAATATTTTTTACAATATTTACATTAGTCTAGGTTACATTATTGAATTTAAATATTGTAACAATAGTTTATCTGTTGATGAGTGACAAATAGGTATTACAACTTTGTTAGGCACATAAGTGTGGATACAGATCTGTCTATAAACAGGTCGGATTCTACTAATAAAATGTATCTTAAGGTATCATGGGGATGTTGATTGGCGGTTGAAAAGAAGGTTCTTAGTCTACTGCACTCAGCTTCTGTCCAATGTTAAGAGCCTTACAGAACTCCAGGGCAACTTGATTTTCAACATTATTAATTTAGTTTTTACCCGTAAAGTAAGAGATAATTTACTTGACATGAACAATCAAATATCTAACAGTTTTGTTATTAATAAAATCGCAAAGTCTGTAAAATTAGATGTATGGAATGTACTTGTATCCTTCATTCCAGTCACTATTGTCAACGAATCAGCATACTTACATGATATTTTAACCTCCGATTTTGCGATTCCTCAGAGCCCATTCATTAGTTCATTACAAAAACCCCATAAAATTCATCTTATCGAGCTAACGACTTGTGTGGTACAAATCATTTTGTTATATAACAACCATTGTACAAGGTTATATAGCGGGTCTTACTCACGATAAATAATATATTTAAGGCGCTGTTATACCTCAGAAGCCATGAAACACCTTATTTTTCGTCGCGCATCTAGCCATAACGGTACATATTTCAAACTAGCAAAAATTAGAGCTTAAAGTAAAAAGCCTGAACAAAAGACTTTTGAAAGAATTTTTCATGTACGTAAAATAGAATCACGGTAAAAAAATCACAAAATCGAGGCAGAAAATAATCTTTCGTCTCACTGTTTGCAATATTTTGATCGTACGCTGTCATATTTTTTTTGATAATATTGTAGGAAATCTAATGAACTAAAGAATTACCCTATTTATTTTCATATTATACGTGTATATTTTGTAAAATTAAATAAAATCTGCCAAACGTCTATGATTTTGACGCTCGGTAGATCCCATCAATATTAAACGCTTCAGCAATTTAAACCTTATTAGCATAAGCGGTGTACTGAGTGTCAGTTGCTAGTTTACGCCCCGCCCAGACCTCATCATTCGGCTATGAGCCCTGTGAGAGATAGGTCATGTCGCTTGCGTCTCCGCTGCACGAAATTTTACGTAAACCTGTTTGTTATTATAATACGCGGATTTGAGTTCGTAATTTCATGTTTTATGTTATAGACTGAATACTTTGAATCAAATAGGCTTTTCATGTAACTATGGGCACATATAATTAGGACCTAAGTTTATACTCTTGTTGCGTTTAATGTGTTATTGTTTCTGTGCTTATAAATATATAATTAGAAGAATAAAATATGGACAATTAGAAAAATGAAGTTCTACGAAGGATTTGTACAAGAAAGTGTCGTAATAAAATAGAAATTCATCCATGGCCAAGTAATTATGAAATATGTAACATTTTTACACAAATTATTTTCATAAGAGTCTTTTATGACTAACTATGTTACTTATATATTATCGATTATGCATAATATAATAATATAAATTATTCTCACAATACATAGCTGCCACAGTTTTCAATTTTCGAAAGAGTAATAACATAAAATCGAATCATTTTATGTACCTATATTTCAAATTCATTAGCTTGTCAGAGCGCCTGGAGCGCTAAGATGCCGCCACGGCGAACAATAATGATGACAGCGCTAATATGGCGCTCCGCAATCCACACAAGCTGTTCAAGAGCTAGCCAAGAAATGCCAAACAATTTTTTTAACAAATTTGACTCAAATTCCGTAATGATAAGCAAAAATTACAAGAAGGATAGCAGTGACTGGTTCGAATTGCGTAAGAATATGTTGACAGATTGAAATTTTTGTATAGTGATAAAAAGAAGAGATAACAGCAGAAAAGCCAACTTAGTAAAAAATATTTTGTACAAATAAAATATTTGCAATGTACCTGATAAGTTGCGCATGGAATCTAAAATGAACAACTGGCTTTGCAACAACTGGCGAAGCAAGAAAATGTAACAATAGAGCCTTGAGGATTATTCGATTATTGGTGCCACGCCAGCTGGATTAATAGGTCCAAACACGATTGTGGAAATTTAATGTTCCAAAGTTGCCTATAAGAATGGCCTGGAGAATAGTATAAGAGCAAATAAAATACAAATATGGAAACATGATAAAAAAGTGAACTGACTAGTCTAAACAAATATTGTAATTGTTATTACCAAATTCAGGGGCAACGCCACGTTACACGCAAACAAAAGTGTTTATTTGCTGTGTGGAGTGGCGAAAGTATAACACTAAAAATAGAAATTATAGAAAGAGATGATGTTTTCTGGGAGAAGCTTGTGGCGTTTTATATGAATTGGCAGTTGCCTGAAATTGTTGATTCTCGTCAAGCTCAAGGGATGGCATTGCGAGATCACGGAGAGGAAAATGTTTCATCAGTGCTTGAAATTTCTACAATACCAAGCCGTAAAAGGAAAGTAAATGAACCTCGTGAACAACAGCAAATAATAAGTCTTATCACCTCACACACTGCCTTTAACATTCGATGAGAATAAAGAAAACCTGCCGGGTTGTAGCAGACAGCTAACTTTTGATGAGCTGTAAACTCTGTATTTCGTTAATAAATTATAAATGAATATAAATAAATATCTTTTAATATTTATTTTCTTTGAAACAACACATATTTGAAGCGAAAGAATTTTTTTATATTTTTCCATACAAACGTGTATGACGAGAGCTAACGAAAAAGCAGTAACTCAAATTCTAATTCTATAATTTTCTAAGCGACATAGCAGTATCTCATGAATAAGGTATATCCACATATATTTTTGATGTTTCATCTATTTTGAAAAATAATAATGGATTGGGTTTCGAAACGACTCGCCTGAATTTGAGGGTATTGGTAGTGTAGGGGGCTTAAGGTAGTTCGTTTTAATCCCCTAAAAGTAATTTTGGCTGCCGGAGTTGCGTCTAAATATTTTTAAACAATTTCCAAAATTTCATAAATACTTCGGCAATTATGCAAAATGGAACGTAGTTTTTATACTTTAGTACAGTTTTACAAATGTAATTTTTAGGTTTTATGTGAAAAACGTGAAACGAAACGCAAAACTGCCATCTTGGAATGATCATATTGACAGCTAATGTCAAATTTGTGCGTCATTGCTTTCGTGTGCCTTGGGTTAGGTGCGACTGTAATAAGTAAATAAATAAGTTTTGTTAGGTTCTCTTTTGACCCTTAATCCGAAAATAGGAGCCCTTCGCAGGGCTCGGACAACCTTAGTTTATTAAACTAGTGTGATGAATGTGGAAGTTGGCAGTGCCATACACACCGATGTTTGGAGATTTTTTTTTTCAGAGGAAACCAAGTATTGCCGGCAAGTGAAAATGGCGAGGGGGGTTTCAAGACCTCCCCTGCTCCCTCTCCAATCACTCACAACCCCTAAAAGCGGCGACGTATTTCGAAACCTTTGCCATAATAATTATACCTATAATAACAATAAACATCCATAAATAAATAAAAGAAATAAACTTTTACTAAACTTCAATTATCTCGTAACTCGCTTTAGTTGAGATACGGCTTAGTAGAGCAGTATTGTGTTTTTTAGGGTACCGTAGCCAAAAATTGTAAAAACGGAACCCTTATAGATTCGCAATGTCTGTCTGTCTGTCCACCCGTATGTCACAGCCAAATTATTGCAAAACAGATTTGAAAACTGGCAGGAATGGAATTAGATGTAGGTATTCTATGAACTGCTTCACTATTTTTATACAAAAACAAAACAAACATAATAATGGCCTCTCAATACATGGAACTGACTTAATTATTTTTATCATCTTACGGCACGTAGATATTTACCTACTTTCGTCAACATTTAATACCTATAACAACTAATGTAAACCAGTTTTGCTCATGGCTGCACTGAGAACAAAAATTGCGCTATGCCTATATTGTACAAACAGATTGATGTATGTAATATAAATTGTAATATCAGTATCTCATTTCAATATGCTAAAACGTTTTGCTTGCTGCGATTTTGAAATATTGGAATACGGATGTCGCCAGAATACGGCCGCACGCGACGAGAATGAAGGGGGGCACCCCGCAGTAGACGGAGCTAAGCTCCCTTCACCTCCCCTGCTTCACCCCCTCATTTACCAAAACAGTCGCTTAGGACAGCGCCTTAAGGCATAAATACCTCGGTTTTTGCCTTGTAAAATGTATACTAATCGCGAAAGTTTCAAATCGTTTATATAACAACCAAATAGGATTTCCCGTAACGTACTTAGGGGTAAATCAATAATCTGGCAACACACCGATTTATTTCCCGAGTTTTTACCCAGACGGGTTAAAAGGCGACGCGTTATGAATACCATTATGGTGCACAGATCATTTCATTTCGGCTTGATGAAAAACTGCTTACCGATTTCTTTGGAACTACTGACTGTATCAAATGCTGTTTGACAGGTGAAAGTTTTTCACCGTCGTGGCTTACGCAAAGTTTGTATGATTTATTCGATAATTTACTGTCGGGTAAAATGGAAAATTTCCATTTATCATAATGCTGTTTGGTGTATGTGTTTGTTTTGGTATGAAATATTTATCTATGCAGTAGTTGCATGTTAGTTGTTAGTTTCGTATTTATATATTCTGTGAGAAATATACAATTTGGGTATGAGCTAGTGCCAGTCAGTATATCACAAAGATGTTGAATATATGTACTGTACTTATTAAAATATTTCATTTAATATATTTCATTGCGATTGGATGCGGGCGGCTCAAAATCGGTCTGTGTGGAGAACCTTGGGGGAGGCCTATGTCTAGCAGTGGACGTATCTAGGATGATGATATTTCATTGAAAAGGATCGAAAAGAAATGGTTAATTTAATAAAATGTGCGGGTGTCGCTGCGAGCATACACTAGTGAAATTTATGACATTTGAATTTTGAAATACCATTTTACTAAAGTGATTTTTATTCACTTCAGTAAAAGTTCTTACTTCGACAGACTTTTCCTTTTTACCATTATGAAGTTCTAAAACTTCATTTTACAGTTGCAGAACGCTAAAATCTTGCAAATTGTATTGACACAATTTGATATAAAACATTTTGCTAAGTTTTTACACGAAAATTTTTGAAACAACTTTGTTTATAAAATTTCCAACTTTTGTCTAATAAAAAGCATTTAAGAAGTCTTGTCATTACATATTTATGCATAAAAAGTCACAACCATTTTTAACATGATTGTAAACATCTTTAAATGTATGACTCTAATGCATAAACTATTTAAAGCCAGAAATTAATGCAAAGAGAGCCACTAAGTAGCTCAACGAAGAGAAAAAATGTGTTATAGTAAATGTACAAACATTTGACGATGGAATAAGACCAGTAGCTTTAAAATATAGTATGATAGATTATCGCGAGCTTCCTTCGTATCAATATTTTATTTACCGACAGAAGCGCGGATGAACTGCACTGTACTATTATTTAAATTTTTAATATCTATCATATTTGCATATTAATATTAATAATGTATATAGCAGATGGTCCTCTGTTGAATTATAAGTTGATAAACATAGTGAAAGTTAACTGACATATAAAGTAATAGATAATAAACTAAGATCTTGTTTCGCGGCTTGATCTCTATTGTGCGGCGTTATCACCCTTTGCATGCATCCTATAGTGCGACAAAAAATAGGCAAAATTCTTTCTTTCCAAGAACAGCAAACTGTGTCAACAGACTGACCGACTATCCTGAGCTTGATTTGGATATATTTAATACAAGTATAGCTACTACTAAGCGTGTTCTTTCTAAACAATGGTTCGACTCGGTTCTCTTACTTTGGGTTAAAAAATTTGGGTTAAAGCATGCCTATTTAAATTCGTAAATAAGATGTGTTACACATGTTATTTACGTATTTAAATTTGCGCATGTGTATAACTTTACTTTGTCCATAAACCTTCTGTTACAAAGTTCCTAGATCCTTGTACTTGTAAAATACTTTTAATATTAATAATTACTGGTATTAGAAGTTTCTAATACTAATACTACGTTTCTAAACTAGTAATCTAGTTAGATTTCCTATTTTCTTTTGTTATTTTTAAGTTATGGTTAGACTAGAATAAACAGCGTATTTAGTTAAGTTTATGTGAAACCATATAAATGGTATCAAGATTTATACTGCTGTTGTATAATAAGATTATTAAACTGTTTGTTTTCCAAATTTAATACAATAAAAAATACATACATACATACATACATATCGTCACGCCTTTTATCCCCGAAGGGGTAGGCAGAGGTGTATTTCTACACCCACTTTTCGCCAGATACTTTAGTCCCACGTAATAAGGGGCGAGCCTATTGCCGTACCGGGCACATTTCCAGACTCCGTGCTGCTACTGAGAATTTCGTGACAGAAAAACCCAATAACACTGCCCGACCCAGGAATCGAACCCGGGACCTCCCGATCCCACGCGCACATTTACGCCGCGAGACCAACGAGGCAGTCGCATAGGGTTTGATGTCGAGTTTTCCGTCTCTACGCAAAGATGGTATTTGCATCGTGTTATTCCTTAGTCGCCTCTTACGACACCCACGGGAAGATAGGGGGTGGTAACACTTGTATTCTATGTCGTCAACCACACAAACCAAAATAAAAAATGTCTTAACATTAATACGCAAAGCCGAACTTCATACCCCTTAGAGCGTAGGTACTTAATTAAGGAGAGTGGCGTATTAAATTTCATATGGTTACAGTTAATATGGACAATAAGAGCCAGAAACTAATATTTTACCCAATAATACTTTATTTTGACATACTTTTACGATATAAACTATTTTAAAGATAGTAGAGCCTTGCTGATTTCAGCATGAATGGCTCGACCTGGGAACTACCCTCTCACAGAAAATCGACGTAACGTAACAGTACCTAAACTGTAGCGTTTCGTTTGGTGAGTGAGAGTACCGGAGGCCTTATCTCCTATTCCTTCTCCCTCATGCCATTCCTCATCCTATCCCTTTCCCCAATCCCAAGGGGCGGCAACGCACTTGTGACTCCTGTGGTGTTGATTGTGTCCACGGGCGGCGGTAATTGCTTACCATCAGGCGATCCGTCTGCTCGTTTGCCGCCTATTACTATAAAAAAAAAAATACAAGATGAGCCCGCGGTTACACCCGCGTTATTTAAGGCTACTGCTCCGCTCTCGTGGCTCATAACGTGATAAAGACATAAAGACATATTTATTTCTGCATTTTGGTTGTTTACAACACTTATACATGTCAAAACCCTATTCTAGATGATGCCGGCTTTTCCTAGCTAAATGACTTCTTGAGAAGAAAGGCCGAAACAAACTCAGAGTCATTGTTTTTTTTTTGTCACTTGAATTTCTTTAGTCTTTTCTTCATCTTTTAAAGTCCAGACAAAAAAAGGGTTTAGTATGCAAGTACAATGCAGGAAATTATCTGACGCTTTTGACTGACTCGGCCCACTGATGGCCCGCATTCAACAGCAATCGTACGGCTCAACCTTAATTGAGGGAGCCAGCACGATCTGTATCACTATGCCTCCACGCCATCAGAAGGTGTATGCATAAGCATGTCAGCCTAAGCCATCAGACAGGTTGCCACAACTATTTGTTTATATGTTTAATAATGCCCACATCGTACTCACAACTTTACATGCTAATACACAGTAAAATACATGTTGCAAACAATAAGTAAAAATAATAAAAATTTTAACAATAAGATGTCATATATTTAAAATGTCAGAAAATATTATTAAATGTCAGAAAATATTATTGAATGTCAATTTATGAATAATAATATATTACTTAAGTAATTTTAAATGTCAAAAGAAAATAAATTAAATAACAATGTCAAATCAAACAATAACAAAATAAATAAAATTACAAATGTCAAATTAAAAATGTCAAAATGTAAAAATATAAGTATTACAAATGTAAATAAAAATATCATGTCACTAATTTCAAAATGTCAAAATTCATAATTTTTAAACTCAATTCCAGGCATTTTTGTCTGCTAAATAATCTTTAACTGTGTAATAAGCTTTTGAACACAAGCTCTGTTTAATAAATACTTTGAATTTATTAATACTTAGTTCCTGAATTTTGCCTGGAATTTTGTTGTAAAAACGTATGCTTTGACACTTGTATGAGTTACTTATTTTTTTAAGTCTAGTTGAAGGTAGAACAAGTTTGTTTTTATTTCGTGTATTTAAATTATGAATGTCGCTGAATTTAGAAAACATATTTATATTTTTCCTGACATATAACAAGTTCTCATAAATGTATTGAGATGCGACATTCATTATCTTAATTTCTTTAAATTTTTCCCTCAGTGAATGCCTTGAACCAAGACTGTAGATTGCACGAATAGCCCGCTTCTGCAGTACAAACACAGTTTCAATGTCAGCTGCGTTGCCCCATAATAAAATGCCATATGACATTATGCTGTGGAAATAACTAAAATATACTAATCTGGCCGTATCTATATCAGTTAACTGGCGAATTTTGTAAACCGCGTATGCTGTAGAGCTAAGTCTATTCGACAACTGACCTATATGTGGGCCCCACTGTAGCTTTGAATCTAAGGATATGCCTAAGAATACGGTGTTATCTATAAGATCCAACTCGTCTCCATTCAAACTTAGATAAGTCACAAAAGACTCCCAGAGCATCATGCAACTCCTCCCAGGCATCAAAAATACTATCTAAAAGCTCAACTCCAGCATCGGTAGTTGAGCGACCCCTAGTAAAACCAAATTGTTTTTTATGTAACAGCTTATTGTTATTAAAATGAATTTGAAGCTGACCTAGAATTAATTTTTCAAAAATTTTACTAAACGTGGGTAGCACAGATATTGGCCTATAATTTGTGGGGTCAGATGTGCTACCTGATTTAAATAACGGAATTACTTTACTACTTTTCATTTGATCAGGAAACACACCACAGTCAATGCATCTATTGAAAATCATTGCCAGTTCCAGTGCTACTGTGTTGATTATAGATTTCGTAATCACAACAGAATTGCCCCAAAGATCACTAGTCTTCTTCAAATTAAGGTTATTAAAAGTTTTTACAATATCTCTGTCAGTGACATAACTAAAACTAAATTCAATGTGACACCTATTGACATTTTGTTTCAATAGAGATTCGGCGTCATTAGGGGACGAGTTGAGGGATTTAGTGGTTGAAACTGGAATGTCTGTGAAGAAATTTTCAAATGCTGTGGCAACCTCAAAATCTGACTTTAATATCTTTTTATTTAATTGAAGAGTGTAATCGTGACTTTTAATCTTGACCCTTCCAGTCTCATTGTTTATAATATCCCACGTTGCTTTTATTTTATTGTCACTGTTTTTAATTTTTGATTTTAAATAATGTGTCTTAGCTTCACGACAAATCTTTTTAAATAACTTGGAATAATTTCTTACATATTGACAAAATTGTTCATCATTTTTATTAATTACTTTCTGTTCATGTAATTCGTAAAGCTTATTTCTACTTTTATAAATTCCAGTGGTTGCCCATTCACTGAAGGATGTAGTACCAGCAACTGAGATCTTCTTAGGGACAAAGATAGAATTGAATATAGTACAGTACATGTCAAAGAAAGAATTGTACAACTTATTAGGATCGTTATTATAGCATAAGTATGGTAATGTACTTGTGAGTTTATCCTTAAGTCCCTCCAGACGACGCAAAGTTTTTGGCACCACACTCAATTCCTTTCTACCTACTTTTTTAGACTGCATAGCAAATGTTATAGATTGTCCACAATGATCTGATGTTAATTTGTTAATTATTTGCTTTCTAACTGGTACAATATCTGTAAATATATTGTCTATACAAGTAGATGGCGTGGAAGTTATCCTGGTGGGTTCCAAAAATAAGCATGCAAGATTATATGACTTGAACAAATTCTTAATTTTGTGGCAATTCAGGGAATCTTCTAGTAAATTAATATTAAAATCGCCACCTACTAGATTTATTTTGTTGGCATAGCTTCCGTAACACATCATCCATGACACTTTCAAAGTTATCATAGCAGGATGATGGTGGCCTATACACACTCAAAACAAGAAGTTGGTCCAACTCCACACAGGCTATTTCAACTGTCCGTTCAACAGAGAAACTAACAATGTCACTACGATTCTCAAATTTAAGCAGCTTGTTAACTAAAATCAACGATCCACCATGTATTGCATTTTGTCTGCTGAACGAACTACCAACTAGATGGTTATTAAAATTGCACATGAACTGGTGATCTTTAAGCCAATGTTCTGTTATACACAAAATATCGACGCATTCACCATTCATGAACAACTCCACTTCTAAATCTTTATTTGACATACGAGTACCTTGTATATTTTGATGTACCAGTTTTAATACTTGTGAATTTCTAAATGAATTATTAGTTGGATTGGGCTTATTCGTACATACCAGCCCATTATTAATGAAAGTGTCATTGCAAGAGGTATTCTCTATTGTCGAATTATTTAATTTAAATTAATAGAAATGTCAGACTGTATAGCCAAAATACTGGCTGAATCATTATAAATGTCATTTTGTTGCTGTATAGGGGCAACACGTTTATTAGCCAAATTCTTGGCTGAAATGTCAATACAAAATGCTAGCGACTCAGCTACTTGTCTTTTATAATAAGAATTCAGATAACAAGTATCTTGCGTCAAATGTAAAGCTTTACTAACATAATTGTTAGAGTAAAATACATGAAATTGATCGTTATTGTATGACCAACTACACAAATTTATATTAAGACTATGTCTAATATTATTTTCTTTCTGTGGCAACCCTTTACTGAAAGGTAAAGTGAGCATAATAATTTGATTTAAATTTAATTCACATAATTTACTGTAATAATAGAATGATATATGCCTATAGCCTTCCTCGATAAATGGACTGTCTAACATTGAAATAATTTTTCAGGTCGGATCAATAGTTCCTGAGATTAGCGCGTTCAAGCAAACAAACTCTTCAGCTTTATATATTACTATTAGATTTGTACACTACCTACTTTACGCTTTAAAATGATAAGTGTAGTAGCCCACGGATGTGTAGGTACTTTAACTTGATTACATACACATATGTCGTATCTTTAATTATTCTCACATTTCAGCTACTAAGTATCTATCTATAAGAATACTTATATACATTTGAGTATACTTATCGGCGATAGCCCAGTGGTGTACGTAACGGACTGCCGAGACGATGGTCTCGGGTTCGATCCCCAGTTACCCCGGGCACACACCTATGACTTTTCGAAGTTATGTGTGTATTAAAATGAAAATAATAATTATCGCTCGCTTAAAAATGTGCCCGGTAGATGGCAATAGGCTCGCCCCCTATTACATTGGGACCGAAACATATCTGGCGAAGTGTGGGTGTGTAATACACCTCTGCCTACCCCTTCGGGGATAAAAGGCGTGAAGATATTTTATGTTATACTTATATACATTTTTAAGTATACTTAAATACATTTGATTATTACCAGACTGCTGATCTAACAAATAAACCAAATTATTTTATTTTAGATCGCCTCTGTTGTCTGCAAATAATTTTCCTTACTTGCCTTGCCTATGATAGTTATTTGGGTGTGCCTAATTTTCTGATTAACCTTCGCCGTCTAAATGCTATAATTAAGAAAACAGGTGAAATAACACGACTCATTTTTAAAACTACTTCCGCCATATAATACTTTTTAAATACTTTTTTATACAAACCTTATCCTGGTAATAACATACACGTGAAATAATTATGCAATTTGATGCAGTCGTTTGGAAGTTAAGTGCGTACAAACGTTTCGGTGATTCAGTTATATATTTATAGGTATGTATATAGATTAAGTTTACTGGCTACTACTTATTTTTATTTAGGTTACCACTTGCAGTTGTTGGTAGTTTTAATAACAACTGAACACGAGTAATTCTTTATTACGGTCACAACACAACATCAAAACAACGCGATGGTCCACAAACAACCATTGAATTAGATCCAATTTCATTGGACAAATAACGCGCTAATACAGAATCGGCCGTCATTACATTTTTACTGTCACAACAAATGTCATGGTATAACCAGTAAGTTAAATATTGGCAAAATATAAACGTGGTGCACCCACCGCGGGATTAACTGACACCCAATAAATAAGCGTCGCGAAAATAGATATAAAGTGTGAAAAGAATTTTGTTGCCGTCTCCTAGTTTGATGTATGATCATAGATCACCTTTGCTCTCGGGAAATTGATCCGGTTTATCGCTGCTCTGTCTGATTCAAGACGTAGTGTTGGTATATCAGCACCTTTTCATGTCAGCTTTGGTGTATTCAATTTCAAAAGCGCTATAAAATCTATATGCTTAGTGCTTAATACGTTGAATCAGCTGTAAACCACATAGGTGGCGATAAATAGCATTTACTATTCTACCAAGTTTATCTAAAATGAAAACTCTTTTAAGAATTATTTAAGTGATATAGATTTGCAATACGTTAAATAAGCTGTAATGTGTTAAATGCGAGAAATACATGTCCGGTGAAAATATTTATGGAATTACACAAAAATCTATTTATAATATCTGTATTCCCACTACTGTACCATCTGCATTATCGATTTTAGCATATGTGACATATCAGACAACGGGATTTTAAATTAGTAAAATCCTGGTGAGAATTAATCTGCTTGAACCAGCAACGAATTCAATTAGAATAGTATGAAGAGGTTGGAAAATAGTGAATCCACTTCCTTTATTAGTATAGTGATAGTGTGCTAGTGACAGTAATACATGAGTAGATAGTGTCTAATATATTTTTTCGACAGGTGAATTCAGAGATGCTGTCTTATCATTAATTAAACTAATCTGTGAGGGTAATACAACCAGGTATGGTTCATTATGTTAATTTGACTTTTTGGGTGCAGGCTCCATACAGTCTTACGCTCACTTTGACAAAATTAGTATCCTGTTGACAAAATTTCGTATAAATCTATACATATAAATAACGCTTTCTATCCTAATCGAGTCCAAAACTACATCATCAATGTCAAACCACAATCAAAGCAAATACAAAAACGTATGAAAATTTCCAACAATGTAAAAACAATAGTCGTAAACGGAGTACGGGCTCATCTGGTGTAGGTCGGAACTACAGCGGCACCCTTTGATACATATCAATGCATATTCATGCCGGTGCGACAATCGAACACGTTTTTTTTCTTTGTTTTGTACGCGAGACTGGCTAGTGATATACGGACGATAAGGATGGACCAGTAATTCCAAAATATGATTACTTTTTAGTTTGCTCTTTAATTTATTCATCACTTATTAACTATTTGCGGCATTTTCATTGTGTTGAGGTATGAGCGCGTGTGTAGCGTGGTTGCCGTCAATCAACGTGCGTACGCTGCATATACAACGCACGCTGATTACACGACGCCGCGGTGAACACACGCTCGAAGAATGCGAATATTCAATTTGAGGTCAACCTTAATCAGCCCATTTTAAAAACTTTCTATCTCGATTTTGCCCCATTAGGTGTGAAAGCTCAAAAAATATTTGTTTAGTAGGCCTACGTAAAAAATTAACCTACTGTCCTTTCACGATAGCTTCCATAGTTTAGAGGCGGATTTAATTACCTACCAGTCAAACTTCATTAGCTCTGGATGAGTCCGACTGTTATGCTACTTCTTCAATATATTTTATATGGAAGAAGTAGCGTTCCATGATTTGAGATGGAAGAAGTGCTAGCTGATCCCAGAACTAATAGCGATCGATCTGAATCATCTCATCGTGGCCTAGCGAAAGCTATGACGAAATATAACCAAACAAAAGAGCCCAAGTTGAACATAACTAAAATTTATACCTAATTATAACTTCTTGTTCTCGTTATTTGATATCCTTTCGTCTATTATGAAAATAAACAGGTTTTCTTTCTTTTTTCCTTTCTAACAAATGTGTGTCGGGCATAATAATTATAATTAAATTATCGAAAGGTTTTAGGCCTCTCTCAAAGCAAACTGGAATAATTTTTAGCCTATATTTATATTAAATACTACGAGAAATGGAAGCTCACAGATACTTAAAGAGTGTGATCTTGGTGTTTTTGCAGTTTTTTACTGCAAAAACACCAGGATCACACTCTTTAATTACCTCTTTAAGATTTCCAAAACAAAACCTAAACCTAACCTAACTCTACTAGGCAGTAGAGCAAAGACTCAGTTTTACTACCATTAATTTAAAAGTGCTCAAGGTGCATGTTTGCTAAAAAGAATGATTGTGCATTACAAAATATCAAACTCGTGTTCAAAATATTACAATATAACATCTCTACTAGGTATTATTATCCCTAGATATCATAACGAGCATACGAGATAGGGATTAGAACAGCGAGGACTATTAACTGAAATGATATTTATATGACGATCTCCTGTCATATTAAAACCATTGTTATGAGTATTCCATTATTTGATAAACGAGTTGCAAATTTCATATCATCATCAGCCTTTATCAGTCCACTGCTGGACTAGGCCTCTCCTTTGAAAGGAGGAATTGGCCTACTATACCACGCTGGCCAAACGGGTTGGTATAGGGTTTGTATCAAGTTTTCCTTCTCTTACAGTGCTGTTTTCTGCATAATATGCTCCCTCTGTCGGCTCTTACGACACCCATGGGAAGATATGGGGTGGTGACAATCCGTATTCTTAATCCGTCACCACACGGACGAAATTTCATATGTATACATATAAAAAAATATTGCGTTACTGTCTGACAGACAACGTACAGCCAGTACTGGGCGTATGAATATAAAATTTTCCAGGTATATTTCTTGGGGATCTTAGGGGTGCACTAAAAAAGGATTTCTCGAAATTCCCACCACGGGTTCGGATACAAAGGGTTAAATAAAGAAATGCGCGGGCGTAGCTGCAGGCATCCTGTAGTGTTGTATATCATAATATTTTTTTCATTTTTTATTTATTGACTCACGCCTGTATCCCCGAATGGCCGGGGTAGGCAGAGTTGTAATATTATACCCACATTTGGCAATGAATTTTTAGGTCCCACGTAATAGGGGGCGAGCCTATTGCCGTTACCGGGCACATCACCAGACTACGCGCTGCTACTGAGAATTCGAAAAAACCCAGTAACTCTCTTGCCCGACCCAGGAATCGAACACGGGACCTCCGATCAGCAGTCGAATACGCTATCCTCTGGACTACGGAGGCAGTATATCATAATAATATGTAAATATTACTTTGGCCTAATTTAAGGGTTGTGTTTTTGGAGGATATGTTTACTTTATGCACGGGATCTATGTCACGGATATGATTAAGCCAGTAAATTAAGAGTGTCTGTCGGTAGGTTTAATTCCTCAAATATTATACTTTTGGGTAAGTACCTACTGCTTTTATTACTCATATAAAAACATTGAAATAAACGTCTATACATACCTTTCTAAACATTAAATAATACTTTCTCAATCTGACATCAGTCAAAAAGATTACCTAACTAATACTTTTCGATGTTTAAATTTTATTGTTTTATAGATTTTGGCAAATTTAGTATCCATAAATACAATCTGCAACTCTTGAACTCATAATAAACTCCTTTTTAATATACCTTGTTGGCTTATTATATTATCTCAAATTGGTTTAATGTTAAACTTTTGTGTATGTTATAAAATAAAGGCATTAGTTTTCTTTCTTCTCTTATTCCATTACTGATGATCTTCTATTATTTGTTTATATATTATTACAATGAAATGAAGCGTATACTATCACAATTTCGTGCTATCACATCGTCAACAAAATACAACACAGTACCAACAAATTACCGTGACGGTCGTGTGTCACAAAATGGTGTCACACAAAAAACAAGACAAATTGCGCTATTTGTTCACGATTGTGCGCCGATAGCGTCGGTTAGCTGATATGAACAATGGATGATAAACGTTAATGTATTATTAGTGTAACATGTCCCAATTTTGTTCTAACTTAATAAAAACCTAGTGGATGGACGAAATTCTGATGGCCAATTTGGTTAGCTATATGCTTTGTGATAACTCAGAAATAAGTTCTAGGAGAATACCTTTGGGTAGGATGGTTTAGTATTATGGATTGCGCTGTACTTTATATGGTCACGTTGCCACTGGCAGTTTGTTGCTACTTATTATGAAGATGAGTCATAAATATCGCCAATTTCTGAAGTATGAAAGTACGGGTATGTCCACTTTTACGCTCGATGTGAGTGTAAGCGCACGTAGTTGCGCAATTTGCATTATTTTTGCAAGATACTTTTCATAATTTATTCATTTGTTATTGTATCAATCATTGGTCAATGTTGCATGACTAATACTAGAGTAGCTTACATTCATCAATAATTTTATTAGCGACTAGCTGTTTTCCGCGGTTTCACGCGCGTCCTGAGGGAACTACTTCGGGTACCCGGTTAACTTATAGCCTAAGTTACTCCTTGGTACATCAGCTATCCGCCAGTGAACGTCCCATAAATCAGTCCAGCCATTCCAGAGATTAGCAAGAGCAAACAGAGAGACAGACAGACAGACAGACAGACAGACAAACGAAAATTAAACAAAATGTAATTTCGGTATATGTACCGTGTGTACATTCATATGCATTTAATAAAAAGCAGTTATTTTAATATTAGAAAAAGACACTCCAATTTTATTTATATGTGTAGATGTATAGATTAGATGTTGCCCACAGCTACGCCCGCATTTATTTTTAATTTAAATGTTTCTGCCCGATCCCGAGGAAATTTACGGACATCCCTTCTTAGTGCATCCTTACGGTTTTCAAGGAACCAATATGTCAAATTTCACCCTCTTTTACCGAATAGTTTTTTATTGTATCTTGTACGATAGTTACTCAGTAACGCGAGGATTTTATATAAACAGATAGTGTGTCAGATATTTTTTATATTATTATGGCAGAACACCATCTCAGTATGAACTCAGTACCCGTAGTGTCTTTTATATAGAATGTTTGCCATCAAAAATACCATACGGTGCAAGCTCTACAAAAATGTTCATAATTGGAACGAATTTTTCTCACACGTGATGCTCCCACTAACGTGTGGGTATAAAAAAATAAGAGGTTTACCTCTATTACTCTTAAAATAGCATCAATTTGCGAACAATGGACGTGACTAACGTTTGGTTACACTAATGTATGCCTGCGGTGCTGTCATGGTTCTTTGTATCATGATAATGAAACGTTCTAAATTTAATTTTTATTTATTGTACAAAACAATTTTTTTTTTATTATTAAAAGTATACAGTTTAAAGTCCACTTAAGTCTAAATTGCAACTTAAAATATCTGCATGTTTGTCGCCTATTTTTTTCAGCGTTGCGATGTTGCCATTCCTTTTAAGGGTTTAAGTTTCTACTAGTTCATATGGCAAGAAACTGTTCTTTAGGAGGTATTCGTAGGACACCAGTGATCCTTGAGTAACCTCTGCTGGTATAACCCATACATGCTTGTACGTCTGGGTAAGAAGCAATTATTTACCCATTAATTTTAAAATAATCTCTTGTCTAAGTCCCGGTATACATATTAATACTTTATCATTACATATAAATTATGACTTATTATCTTTATAAATGAAAATCCCTTAGAATGTAATACATAGACATATGTCTTTATTACCATATAATAATATAACAATATGAGATGATACATGTCTAAGTCACAGACGAAAGAGTAAGATTAATTAGCTTATAAATTAAAACAAAAGTAATGCCATCTTTATCCAGTAGTGGACTATGGCAGGCTGATGATGATGTCCAATATTATCTAGTTCTTATATTTGATCAATACCTGTACTGCCAGACAGAGGCCTCAATTAAGATTCAAAGACACGCACCACCAACTTTAAAAAATAGCGATATTTACTTGAGTTTGTATCGATATAAATGTCGATAAAAATTACTCTATCAGATTTTTAACAGGTAGATACAATACATCATAGAACAGCTGCGCAGAACGCCTACTTTGATTTCACCTCCACCCACCAACAATAAGTGGTCACTGCTGCTCATAGAATAAGTGGTCTCTTTAATACTTACTTGAAAACGTATAGAGATTGCAAAAAATGGTATTACAGTTCTGAACGAGAAATTTTTCAGGTATTTCATTCTTTATCGTTTCATCTAAAGACTTTTCAAGCTTCTGGAAAAACACCAACACATTGAATCTGAGGCCGGGCGTCCCCGTTCATGTCGCGGAGCAGTAAGAGCCTACCGCTATAGCAAACTTGTTTGTGAACCATTTTAGAGTCGAATCTTCTCTTAGATCAACATCGCAGGCGGTCAATGCTGAGGAGTGTCTGATGGAGCTAGACGTCAGTTTCTCAATTATTAAACGTATGGTTAGGGGGAGGTCTCCAGGACATGACAACCTCAGCATCGAGCACCTGCAGCATGCAGGAGATCTTGTATCCAGGGTGCTGGCCATGTTCTTCTCACTCTGTCTAAGCCATGCTCATCTGCCCAGTGATCTGATGAAGACTGTGGTAGTGCCTGTGAACGCGTGTTTCCTATACCTATCTAAAGCATTTGACCTGGTACGAGGGTCAAACTGAAAGTTCTTAGAACTGGCCACTTATAAACAATATAATAAAAAAAATATTCTAAAATTTGAAAATAGAACTCTTTGCCAATATTACTGAGTATATATATCATTCATTTGTCATTTGTTTTACGATTTGGCGGCAAATTGAAAATTGTCTGTGTCACGTCAACATGAATTTAACACGAGAAAATTTTCGTGCAATGATTTTTTATGACTTCCGATGTCATTTAAGTCAACAAGAAAGTTATGATAGACTACGATTGGCCTTTCACGATGAAGCCCCATCTCGTGCGACTGTTTACAACTGGTTTAATGAGTTTAAACGTGGTCGCACTAATCTAACTGATGATGTACGTGAGGGACGGCCTTCTACGGCGACGACTGAAAATAACATCTGTGTTGTGCGGCGTATGATAGAGACTGACAAAAGAGTGACCTATCAGCAGATTCGGACAAGCTTAGGCATCGGTATGAGTTAAGTGCACAAAATCCTCCACGAACATTTAACGGTCAGGAAGCTTTGCGCCCGGTGGATACCTCATAATTTGACTAAGGCTCAAAAACTCCATCGTGTGGATTGGTGCCGTAAAATGATTGAAAGATTTAACGGAGGTGACTCAAATGCTGTGTTCGACATACTAACAGGTGACGAAAGCTGGATTTACTGTTATGATCCTGAAACCAAAAGACAATCTGCTCAGTGGGTGTTTCCTTTCGAGGAGTTGCCAACTAAAGTGAAGAGAGATCGAAGTGCGGGAAAAAAAATGGTGGCCTCGTTCTTTGGAAGGATAGGTCATTTCGCAATAATTGTGTTAGAGGATCAAAAAACAGTTTCTGCAGAATGGTACACTACCAATTGTTTGCCACTTGTCTTGGAAAAAGTTCGAGAGAAACGACCTCGCAGTAGGATCCTCCTTCACCACGACAACGCCTCGTCGCACACCGCCAAGCGAACGATCGACTATTTGGCGACATCAAACGTTGAATTACTGGGTCACCCCCTGGTATAGCCCCGACCTCGCGCCTTGTGATTTTTATTTATTTCCAAAAATTAAAGAAAAACTTAAAGGAAAGCGGTTTATGAATGCTGAAGAAGCGGTGGCTGCGTATCGCGATGCCATTGAAGAGACCCCTAAGGACGAGTGGGCAAAGTGCTTTTACCAGTGGTTCCATCGCATGCAGCGGTGTATTGACGTCAATGGACAATATTTTGAAAAGATATAATAAAACTAATAACTGGCTAATGTAATCAGTTTTTGATTTTCTAAGAACTTTCAGTTTGACCCTCGTATTGTACGACTTGTTGTGGTAGAAACTGTTTAATGATACGACGGTTGATAGGGGAGTTATATCAATACTAAGGTTTTGGTATAACAACCAGATCAACTGTATAAGGTGGTCAGGCTCAGGTGTCAGACAGGGCGGCCTGATATCTCCACGTCTCTTAAATCTATACATTAACTCGTTGATCGTTGAGCTCAGCAGCACATATACAGGTTGTTATGTAGACGGAGTATGTGTCAACAACATTATTTACGTTGATTATATAGTGCTGCTGACCTCAATACCATCGATTAGCTCAATTATGGGCCTGCTCATGATATGTGAGAGGTACGCGGAGGCCTATGGGCTCAGATACAATGTTAAGAAGAGTGAAGTAATGGTATTCAAGGCTGGTACTAAAACCTACCCGATAACAACATAACTGACTCTTTGCGGCAGCTCCTTGAACCAAGTCACTTCTTTCAAGTATCTGGGCCAGTGGGTTTCCGAAAACCTAAAGGATAGTCTGGACTAAGAGCGCAAGCGCAGAGCGTTGGCTGTCCGCTGCAATATATTGGCTCGCAGATTTGCGAGAGGCTCGACTGACGTAAGGGCAACGCTGTTTACAGCGTATTATCAGTCCTTCTATACATACAATCTGTGGGTCAACTACACGCAGAGGACATACAGCGTTCTGCGCGTTCAATATAACAATGCATTCAAGGTGCTGCTGGGGTTGCCGCGCTACTGCAGTGCCTCTGGCATGTTTGCATAAGCGGGCATAGATGGTTTTCACGCCATCATACGCAAACGATGCGCCTCCGCAGGGTACGCGTCAGCCTCAACAGCATCCTGAGTACCGAGGCGGACAGGTAGGACGGCCCCATACTGGGGCATTGGATACTGCCTACATACTACTGTGGCGTATAATAATTCTAATAATTATTTGTAATGGTAGTTCTAAGTACTAACACTAGTGTTTAAGATGTTTGTATAATATCCAACTGGATTATTTCCGAAATAAAAGATTTGATCATACAATTTTATTTAAACGGGTTTTATTCGCGATTTTTTTTTTAATTTAAGGTCCATATTTTGTATGGCGCAAATCTCTGCGCCTTGCGGAAGCGCGACGGTGGCATTCGTCCCATTGCCGTTGGTTGTACGTTCAGGCGTATGGTGACCAAGATTTGCTGCCGCCATTATAACACCCTTTTAGGCAGCAAATTTCAGCCCCTGCAGCTTGGATTTGGATCCAAAGGGGGCTGCGAGGCTGCCATACATGCCCTGCCGGCATACCTTGGCTGTAATCAAGGTGAGGTTGTCCTGAAGGTAGACTTAAAGCACCCTTTAACTCGGTTAATAGGGACACCTTGTTGACACAAGCTAAATTAGAAACACCCGAAATTTTTAGTTTTCTTTGGCAGTGTTACAAAATTGATATATAAGGAAACTGTTTTGGAATCCGCCGTTGGCTGTCAACAAGACGACCCGCTTGGACCACTTATCTTTAGCTTGGCCATTCACCCAATTATCAAAAAACTAAATTCAAAATTTAACATCTGGTACCTGGATGATGGGATCCTTGCAGGTGATGTAGACGTAGTCTGTCAAGACCTGGCACTTCTAAAGTCGACATTTTTATCCATTGGCCTAGAACTTAATCCCAGTAAATGTGAAATTTTCATTAACAGTAACTTAGACCTATCACATATACTTTCTAAATTTCAATATCTGGCTCCCAATATTATTCACGTTAAAAAAAGTTCTCTTCGCCTCCTTGGGTCCCCAATATTAGACGAAGGTTTCGATTCATTTATACACGAAAAAATTCAAAATTTTAGTGATATTTCAGACCGGTTACTCAAAATTAATATGCATTCGTCTTTTACTATTATCAAGTATTGTCTTTTTGTGCCTAAATTTACACACGCTCTTCGATCTTCCCCTTTTTGGAAATACCCATCTCTACTCGCCCAAATTGACAATCTTATGCAAATTACCTTAAGCAAAATTCTAAATCTGGACGTTCTTAAGGCCTTGGCGTTCGCAAAATTGCCGACGTAAGTTTACCAGCATTCCTGTCCTCGGTCCACGGCACTGCAGAATTGACCAGGAAAGTTTTAGCACCCACACTGGTCGATCCTGAGGTGCCGTGTATGATCGATGCCATGAATGCTTGTAGAATGGCTTGTCCAAGCACCGAGTTACCCCGAAATCCATCTTCACAGAGGCAGTGGGACGGGCCGCTTTGCAGCGTGGTACGAGATAATCTCTTAAGTACGTCGTCCAATGCTGCGGAGCGTGCTTGTTTGCTGGCTGCGGCTGTGGGAGTCGGGTCTTTGGCTTCAGGCACTGCCATCGTCCAACATAGGTACCATGTTGGACGATACGACTTTCCGTATTGCTTCTTGCCTTCGTTTAGGTGCGCAATGTGTCTCTCCATATCGCTGTCACTGTGGAGAGGCTGTCGACAGCCTTGGTCACCATGGTCTGTCATACTGCAGGAGCGCAGGTCGTATTTCACGACACGCCAATCTTAATGACATACTTCGCCGGGCTCTTGTCATCGCTGGCGTTCCAGCCCAATTTGAACCTCAGGGCTTGGCACGCGACGATGGCAAAAGACCAGACGGTATGTCTTTACTGCCGTGGAAGCTGGGTAGGCCTTTGGTGTGGGACGCAACTTATGTCGACACCCTTGCGCCATCTCATCTTCCTAGCACAGCGGGTTGTGCGGGCGCTGCTGCAGCTACAGCGGAGACTCTCAAACGACGCAAATACATAAATCCAATAGGAGATTGTGTATTTGAGCCGTTTGGAGTCGAAACGTTGGGACCATGGGGTCCAAGTGCGCGATCTCTATTTAGAGATCTCTCAAAGAGACTGGTCGACGCCTCGCGTGACCAGAAGGCTGGCCTGCATTTGGTGCAAAAGATCAGCATTGCCATACAACGTGGCAATGCTGCCAGTATTCTGGGCACGCTCCCAATTGACGGCGATGTGGAGGATTTCCATGACGCCCTCTAAATTTTATTTTCCTTTCTTTTTTTTTTTCTTTTAATGTATTTTAAGTTATTTAAGTATAGAAATTATTGTTTTATTTTATGTGTAAATAGTCATTTAGCTATGTTAGTTTTAATTTGATTGCAAATAAAAATATTCCTTGTAATTATTCTTAATATACATTTAAGGTATAAATACCTATGTTTTACCGACGTTTCGGCCGTCTTACAACAGCCTTGGTCGCGGCAGGACTGATGTTATCTCAGCGTCGTCCTTGTGAAGCGCGGGTTTCGGTAGTGTTTGAAATAGAAATATTATTAGTGATAGGTCAAGTCGATTATATCGATTTAGTAACGTTTAATTTAGTCTATTGTAAATTTTGACTATGGTCACACTGAACTATCATTCGCTTCCGTTTCTGAAAATTTCGCTGGTCGACACGTTGAATTTTTTCTTGCGCTCACGCAGTCTTGAATTCTTGCGTTTTTGAATTGAAATAAATTGATCGCCCTTTGGAAAGCTCTTCCTAGTAGCTTCGCGAATTGTTTGTGTTTTGTGATAAAAGATAAACATTTGTAACATATTGAACATTGTAAAACTGTGTTAATCTGACAACGTGCACGTGGTTGGTGCCCGACGACTTCGTTGAACAAAACCCTGATCTGGACCTCGAGTAGTGGTATTTATAATAATAATAATAATACAAGTAGCAATAGTCCTGCACCTGCTGCGGCTAATCCGTGACTTCACTTAATAGTGCAGTTATGGAGGCGCCTCAGGAGGTATCCCATCACATTCTAGATTAAAACTCTCAAAGGGCCTCTGCGCGTTGGACTAATGTCTCCGTGTACGCCTGCCAAAGGGCCGGTTATTCTTCTAACATCAAAGGTTAAAAGAATAGCCGTGATAGAGAAACAAATAATAATAATAATAATCCATTTATTTCAGAAATGATATCCATACATTTTGTTAGTAAATAAATACACTATTTAACTTAATAACTATGTTAGTACATGTAAATTGCTTAAATATTTTATAATCGAGCAATCATATTTACCCGCAATGACATTCAGGAGCCTGTTAGAACTACCGCGAACCCTTTGCAGTAGTAAAGCCGCGCGCTTTCGTCTGATTGCGTCGAAACCATCTATATGGGCGTCTGCGAACATACCAGATGCAATGCACATCCGCGGCAACCCCAACAGCATCCTGAATGCATTATTATACTGGACGCGAAGAGCATTAATGGTCTTCAACGAACAGCTAGTCCAAAGATAACACGTATAAAATGTCTGACAATAAGCCCTGAATAGCGTTAATTTTACCTCACATGTGCAACGTGCAAATCTTCGACAAAGCATGTTGCTTCTGACCGCCAATGCTCTTCGCTCCTGTTCTATATCCATATCATCTTTCATGTTCGCAGTAACTATATGTCCAAGATATTTAAATTGTTGAACACGATTCAAAACTCCACCAGACAACTTAAACAAAGGTAAATTTACGGTTGGTTTTATTCCAAAAATTAGAACTTCGCTCTTCTTGGCATTATATTTTAAACCGTGTTCAGCAGCATATCTCTCACATATCTTTATTAAGGTAGGTAACGATTTGCTTGTTATTTTGGCCAAAATTATGAGTTAATCTTATAGATCCACTCAAGAACATCATCAGGAGCATCAGTGAAGATTTGGTAAGTAAATTAATATTGATAGTTGTGATTCACTGTGCAACGCAGTGCATTGTGTCTAGATCCTTGTCTTGTCGTCGGCAGGTAGATGTATTACAACTTCCACTGCGCAATCTGAATAATTTCTTGCCTGCCTACGGCAATTCTAGACAGAATTTTTTTGGTTGCAGAGCTGTAGTTGAAATTTAGCCGCTGTTGATTGTATCTAAACTCAGATTGGTATTGTATAAGCTTGTATCTGAGCTATATATCTCAATTGGTAACAGTGTTGTGATTTTCTCAGGTCATACATACATACATAGACCCACGCCTGTTTCCCGGAGGGGTAGGCAGAGACTACGGAACGCCATTTGCAACGATCCAGACATATCTCTCTTGCTTCATTCACTCCCATCAGATTCCTCATGCATGCTCTTCTGTTCAGGGTACTTCTCACCTGTCCTGTTTTTAGGATGTCTCCAATCTGATCAGAGAACGTCCGCCTAGGTCTTCCCCTGTCCCTTCCACACTTGCCTTATATATCTGCTTAGTCAGTCTTTCGTCATCCATCCTCTCCACGTGCCCAAACCATCTTAGCATACCTTTCTCGATGCTTGTCACTACATCTTCTTTTACCCCACAACACTCTCTTATCACACAATTCTTTACTCTGTCAGTCAGAGAGACACCACACATACTTCTCAGTGCTCTCATTTCTACAGCATTTATTCTACTTTCATGACTTTTCTGCCATACCCAACTATCACTACCATACATAAGAGTAGGTACTAACACCCCTCTATGCACAGCCAAACGTGCCTTTTTGGACACGTTTTGGCTATTCATAAACGCCTTTAGAGCTCCATTCACTCTATTACCTGCATTAACTTTTCTTTCAATATCTGCAACATTCTTACTATCTCTTGTAAACAGCGTACCTAATTATACAAACTCATTCACTTGCTCGACTCGCTGTCCATCGATCATAACATTACATGCCGTAACGCATTCCTCCTTTTCAAAAACCATAACTTTCGTTTTACTTACATTCACTTTCATTCCTTTCCTCTCTAACGCACCATGCATGATTGTTACCATCTCCTGCAACTCCTCCACTGAAGACGCAAGTATAACCTGATCATCAGCATAAAGGAGGCATTTGACAAGTAACTCATTCATCCTTAATCCACAATCACTATGTTTCAAGTCTTGCAAACAACTGTCCATGAAGAGGTTGAACAGCCACGGCGACGCTACACATTCCTGTCTAACACCTGTGTTGATGGTAAACCAGTCAGTGTATGCCCCGTTTATCCTCACACAAGCTCTAGAATCCTCATAAAGAGATTTCAGAGCTCGAATTAGGCTACTGTTCACCCCATACATCGACAGTACCGACCACATTTCATTCCTCACCTCTTTATCGTAAGCCTTTTACAAATCCACGAATGCGCAGTAGACCTTTCGACCTTTGGCCAAAAATTTCTCGGCTATGCATCGCAAGGAAAAGACTTGATCCGTACACCCCATACCCTTTCTGAATCCCGCTTGTACATCCCATATTTTCTTGTCGGTTACTTTCATAACTCTTTCAATCAGTACCTTCGCATACAATTTGCCAACAATGCTCAGAAGGCTAATGCCTCTATAGTTTTTGCAGTCTTGTTGCGAGTCTTTTCCTTTATAATGAGGCACAACTACTGCTGTGGCCCAGTCATCAGGTACTCGGCCGGTGCTCCAGCACATGTTGAATAAACGCTGACTAACTATGATGCCCTGTCCAGCCTTCAGCATTTCGACTGTAATCCTGTCATACCCTGCAGCCTTACCTAATTTCATACTAGCCAGTGCCTTCAAAATTTCATCCACGCCAATATCGCTTTCATCATTGCTATCATTACCATTCATTTCACCTGTTGATGTCTCTGTCGTCGTTCTTTCAAATAATCCTTCAAAATACTCTTTCCATCTCTTCAGCACACACGATTCACCATTCAGTATCTTTCCATTCTTGTCTCTGATTGCTGTGTATTCTGAGGATTGAGTTTTTCCTCGAACTGCACGAACGGACTTCCAGAAAAACTTAATGTTTCTCCGAAAGTCGTCAGATAATCTTCTATTAAACTCATCTTTCTTTTCCTCTTTTTTCCTTTTAACCATTTCTTTCACTATTCTTTTAGACCTAACAAACTCCTTTCTTGCTTCATCTATGTCATCACTCGTTGCCTTTCCCATTCTTTCATTTACTCTGGCAGCCAACCAATCTAACCACGCTTTCTTCTTCTCTGATACTGCTGATTGTACATCCTTGTCCCACCATGTATTCTTAACCTTTCGTAGTTTCCTTCTCTTGATCACACCACATACTTCAGACGCTGCACATACTACCTCTTTTTTAAAGGAATGCCATAACTCTTCCATATCATTTATGCCATCGAACCTCTCAAATCTTACTATTAATCTTCGTTTATACTCATCTTTCACA
The DNA here is from genome assembly GCA_944739405.2 of Euclidia mi. Classification (NCBI taxonomy): domain Eukaryota; kingdom Metazoa; phylum Arthropoda; class Insecta; order Lepidoptera; family Erebidae; genus Euclidia; species Euclidia mi. The sequence goes on from OX123195.2 coordinate 14,334,529, forward strand.
TCTTTCTCTTGCAGATTTTCTACTTTTATTCTTTCCAAGACCCTCTCTTGATTATTTTCTCGGTGTCGCCATCCTCTAAAGAGCCCACTTATCCGGCTTAACACCAAAAAGTGGTCTGTATGGATGCCGATCCCTCGAAAAACTCTCGTATCCAACACATTCTTTCTCAGTCGTTCATCTACTATTACAAAATCAATCATACTTCTTCTAACATTTTTCGCCTCACGTGTATACAAATGTATCCTTTTGTGATCAAACATGGTGTTTGTCACACAAAGGCTCCACTCCAAACAAACCTCAAGCAGTTCTTTCCCATTTTCGTTCACACTCTTATCACCGAATCCACCTAAAACCCTTTCAAATCCATCTCGCTTTACCCACCACCATTGAAATCACCTATCAAAATCAATCTCTCGTTATCCTTACATGTCCTCAGAATCTCTCTTAAACTCTCCCAAAACTCCTGCCTTTCGTCTTTTTCTTGTTGTGACATACCCGTTACTATATTGACCGGGGCGTAAACCCCTACAATAAGAAGACGAGTAAGTCCGACTTTCATTCTCATCCATAGTAGCCTTGCATTTACACATTCAAACTCTTTTACGCACTCATTTATTCGCGCAGACAATATTAAGCCAACTCCCTTGCAGGCTCTGGTGGTACTATCTACTCCGGACTTTCTCAGGTCAGTATTGTCTAAAATACATAATATTTAATTGTATAAGTTGACCTAGATAATTTGAAACACATGTCATACATAACCTCAATCAGTAATTGTTTGACTTGTATTGTTGAAATCTAGCAATAGTTTGTTGTTGTTAGTATTAATTAGTCACTTTGATTGGATACATAACAGTTACATATATCAATTAATGAAGTAAATGGTTAATGGCATATATTGAGTTTAAAACATTATAACAACCAAACTTGACCTTGCATCTTAGGCGGGTCACATTAATAAACCTTTGTTTTGTTATAATATATAGATAATATTGTTAGGTAACACATATTCTGTGTTTACTTACTATTGTATATCACACATAACACAGTGAGCCTGTCTGTTGCAAATAATTAATTAATTGATTTAAAGGTCAACTTTTAATTTGCTGTAGGTTATAAACCTTTTGATAACTTTGTTCTAATGTCAATATATTGAAACAAGCAGATTTGAACTTGTTATTAATTTTGTTGGGCAGTAAATACCTGTCACTTGCTTGTACCAGCAGTAAACGGGCTAATACCTTGTTGGTTTCAAAGAATTAACAAATACTAAGTTTTAATTTATAATATTATTTAGCACTTGTCCGAGCTCTTTTGAAACTTAATTATGTCAGCTATCAAGGACTTGTGTGCGGCTGCTGGTGCTATTGCATTAGATTTGCGCTGGTTTGCCTCAGCCAGTGCCTTGGTGAACCGGCCTGATTGCTAGCAGGCCTTACTACAAAGGTATGAGCGGATCGATGATCACCTGGCAAGTGTGGAACAGCAATTCCGCACTTTCAGCGCTTGCTGTCTCGAAGTGTCAGTTTATTAATTCACTGCTGACCAGTGAATTAGAGTTAGCGAAGATTATGCCCAGGTCTTAGACCTGTATGATGCTGTCTCCAACTGTGCAAGACAGTTGATTGCCGAGAGGAACGGGCAACCCGGCTTGAAGCAGGAGCTTCCTAGGACAGCACCGGGACTGGTGAGTAGGCTTCCTACTTTAGACCTCCCGCGTTTCGATGGCTGCCTAGGACCTACCTGGGCTTCGTTAATTTGTTTGACAGCCTGGTCGATGACAGGGCTGACCTTCGGCCCGCACAAAAATTGGCATATTTAATGTCGGTTCTGGATGGAGAGGCCAAGGGCCTCATCCAGCATCTGCCCGTGTCTGACGAGGCATACCAGACGGCTCGGGACTTAATTACCCGTAGGTACCATAACAAGCGTGGCCTCGCCGACACGCATATCGAACAGATTATGGGGTTCGACCACGCTCACCCGGGTCACCCAACTTTTGAACCCGCTTTTGGTGGCAATCAACGCACTTAAGTGCTTGGACCTGCCCGTGGACCAATGGTCCTACCTATTGGTGCACATTGTGCTGAAAAAGCTGCCTACCGACCTGAGGTCGCGTTTTGAACAGCGCTTTGGTGGGGATAGCGCGACCCATCTGCCCCCCTTTGCTGACTTGGAGAGGTTTCTCGAGGATGAGTGTTGGGTCCTGGACAACTCCGGTGGTGACACGCCGGCTAAGTCGCAGCCGCCCAAGGTCAAGGAGCAGGCTCGCGTTCACACCCGAGCCAATGTTGACCGGCGCCCTACTCGCTTTGCAGTCACGCAGAGCCCAGTGGAGTGCTCTTACTGCAAGGTCACGGGGCACAGAACGGCCAGTTGTAGGGCATTCTTGGACTTGCATGTCGCCTCTCGTAGGTGCATCGCGAATGCCCACCGCCTTTGCTTCTCTTGCTTGGGGTCCCACTACCAGCGAGACTGCCAAAACTCTCGCCCCTGTCCTCACTGTGGAGGACAGCATTTGGACATTTTCCGCATGAATGCCAGAGAGGTAGACCGCTTGTCCAACCAGCCGACGCCGCGCACGGGTGGGTGTTTTGAAGGTGGCAGCCGAGGCTCACCGGCGCGTAGCCGAGAGTCGCCCCGCTCAATTGATCGCCGCTCACCCCGCTTGGAGAACCGTAGCGTGCGCACGCCTCCTCTCTCTCGCGCACCTGAATGTGCGACTGCTCAACGTCACCAGCACCATGACTGCTGCCCCAGGTATTCACCACCTTTGGCGGAGCGTCTCCGCCTTGACTCGCGCCCACCTCGTTTTGGGCGGGTGCGTCATTATGACCCCCCACCGATGGCGCGCGGATCGAGTCATCGCGCCTTTGAGGACTTCAAGCCGCACCCCCATTTTGATTTGCCTGGTCCTGGCCAACGGTCGCCGCCCAGGCAACAATAGGTAATCAACTCCCGCCCTATAACGCCAACCAGCCCATTGAGACCGTTATCCTACCAACGGTTGCTGTTAGGGTCTGGGGACCCATGGGGACCTCTGTTGTTGTCCGTGCTGTATTGGACACAGGTTCACAAGGTTGCATTGTTTCCACTTATTTGGTAGGGCAGGTTAAATTAAATATGGGTTCTTTTCCAAATTGTATACGGGGAATAGGTGACGTAGCCTCTAATGTTGAAGGGCAAGTTAAGGTTTTGTTTGCCCCTGTTGAATCTTCACTCCCGAGGATTAAAACCTCGGCTATTGTGCTGAAGAATATTTTGGGTATGCATCCGCAGAAACAGCTAGATGCTGCTGTGGTGAATTTGACATCGGGATTGGAACTGGCAGACCCCAAATTTGACACACCGGGACAAATCGACTTGTTGATTGGCTCTGATGTCCTCGGTGGAATTTTGATTGGTGGGAAACGGGTCTTGGTGCCAAATGGTTTGACTGCCATCCCGACCATATTTGGATTTGCTTTGATGGGACCTGTACCTAGGGACCCCCCTCCACCCGAACTTAATAATTTGTTGGCTCTGTAGGCTCCGCTCTCTCTGATGCGGTTCATAGGTTTTGGGAGGTAGAGGAGCCCCCTCAAGCTGCCCGTTTGAATCCAGAACATGAGGAGTGCGAGCTGTTCTTCCAGAACAACACTGGTTGACTCCGTTCTCATCATTACGAAGCTACCTTTTCTGTCTGTTCGGCCTCCGCTTGGTGAGTCACGACCTTTAGCCGAAAAGAGATTGTTGGCTATGGAGCGTCGCATGGGTCGTGATCCGGAGCTCAGGCAGAATTATATTGAGTTCATGAGAGAATATGAACAATTGGGACACATGTCTGTGTCAAATTTGGATTGGCGTTCGCTGGAGCATTACTTTCTCCCGCATCATGCGGTATTGAAGCCATCAACTGGCAAGCTGCGCACGGTGTTTGATGGTTCTGCGCAGACTTCTACGGGCGTATCCTTGAACCAGTGCTTGCATTCTGGTCCCAAGTTGGTCAAGGACCTTTGTGACGTCATTACCAGCTTGTCGATATCATCAGGTTGTCTTTGTGGCCGATATAAAAATTACGTTCAAGCAGACGATTATCCACTCTGATGACCGTCGCTTCTAGCTGATCCTTTGGAGAGAGACTCCTCGCGATCCTATGGTCGTCTACGAGCTCAATACTAATACATACGGGTTAAGGTCAAGCCCCTACTTGGCAATACGTTCTCTTTGGGAGCTCGCAGACCGCGAAGGCTTACGTTTCCCACGAGCCTTCGCCATCTTGAAAAATGATATTTACATGGATGACATTTGTTCAGGCGCCTCCACAGCGAACGAGGCGATCCTCCTGCGGGACGAATTGATAGGTATTTTGGCCTCCGCTGGTTATGAGTTGCGTAAATGGATCTCCAACTCACCAGCGCTTTTGGAAGGCTTGCCAGAGGATCATCAGCAGGATCCACATTTGTTTGAGATTGTTGACAACCCTGCCATGATGGCTGTTCTCGGCGTCCAGTACAGACCAGTCCAAGACATCTTTACGTAAGTTAACGTAGACTTGAAATTGCCTTGTTCTTGGACTAAAGGTCTCGTATTGTCTACCGTCGCCAGAACCTTTGATCCGAACGGTTGGATCTGTCCAGTTATATTTTGGGCAAAATGCTTCTTACAGAAGCTTTGGATAGCAGGATTGACCTGGGACGAACCTCTACACGGTGCTCTTGTTGAGGAATGGGCCTCTTTTGTATCCTCACTTCCTGCCGTCAATGAGATCTCCTTGCATCGTCCCATGCTTCCTCCCGAGAAGTACAAGGCCACCCTTCACGGGTTTTGTGATGCCTCGGAGAGTGGTCACGCGGCCGTGGTGTACTTGCGCACAGTTAGTGCCTCAGGTCAGGTGAGGGTTTGCCTGATCATGGCGAAGAGCAAGGTTTCCTTCGGACATCTCTGACCATCCCAAAATTGGAGCTCTCGGGAGCAGCCCTACTTGTACGCTTATTAAACCACGTGTCCAGCACTTTGGGTAAAAGCATTTGTATTAATGGGACCTACGCCTGGACAGACAGCCAAATTGTTCTTTGTCGTCTGTCCACACGTTGGAGGTGTTTGTCGCTAATCGCGTTTCCCAAATCCAGAAATCCGAAGTCAAACTTGTTTGGAGACACGTGCCAGGTGAGCTTAACCCCGCTGAGTGTCCCTCGCGCGGATGCTTGACGCCTAGTTTGATAGGTCATTCGCTGTGGTGGGGTCCGGAATGGTTGAGTCGACCAGAAATTGATTGGCCTCGAACGCCAGTTTTGAATACTTCTAATTTGCCGGGTCTGTGAACACTCGCTCTTAAGAAGGTGGAATGCGCCTTCGACCCCGATTTCTTGTTGAATCGCTACAGCTCCCTTGACAAGTTGTTAGGTGTTACTGCTTGGATAAAGCATTTTGTTTTTAATTTTAGGCACCCACAACAGAAACGATTGACACCGTTTCTCTCACCACAGGAACGACAGGAGTCCCTCACATTTTGGATTCGTCCTGTGCAATTGGCGCATTTTGAGAAGGAGATTGCTATCCTTAAGTCAGGGAGATCGAAATTGTCGGGAGCTGTATCTAAATTGAACCCGTTTTTGGACGATACGGGTCTCTTGCGCGTTGGAGGGCGTCTCAAGAACGCCAACCTCCCTTACGGGGCACGTCACCCCCTTTTGTTACCCAAGGACGGTCATTTGGTACGCTTGTTGCTAACTGACCGTCACCTTAAAATTCGCATGCTGGTTGTAATGCGCTGTTGGCCATTTTGCAACGCAAGTTTTGGATTTTGTCTGCCCGAAGAATTATCCGGAGTGTAGTCTTTCGCTGCATACCTTGCTATAAGCTCAAGGCTTCTACCATGCAGCCCTTGATGGGAGACTTATCGGCAGATCGCGTAACTGAGAGCAGGACGTTTGACGGTGTTGGCACGCACTTTACTGGTCCCTTTTTGGTGAAAATGTCGACACTACGAAACAGCAAGACTGTCAAAGCCTACTTGTGTGTTTTTGTTTGTCTCTCCACAAAGGCCGTACACTTAGAACTGGTCTCCTCGCAGACGAACTGAGCTCGTTTTTGTAAATGGTAACATGAACGCTGTAAATTACGTTGAGGATGTTCTAAGGCCTTATGTCCGTCCATTCGCACAAACGCTTGACTCCGATTTCATGTTGATGCATGACAATGCGCGTTCGCATACAGCTTTGCACACACGGGAGTACTTGGCAAGGGAAAACATCCTGGTATTGCCTTGGCCTGCACAATCGCCAGACCTCAACCCCATCGAGCATGCATGGGACATGCTCCAGAGATGTGTTTTAAAGGACTTGGATGGAGTGACAACAACCTAACAACTGATGGACTTACCAAAATTTCATTGGGAGTGATTGCCACAGGATAACATTAACAATCTCATCGATTCTATGAATAATCGGTGCCAGCAAGTTCTCAATAACAGAGGAGGCCACACTTTGTATTAAATTATGCAATTTTTGTACAACCATTTAATTTTAGTTTAAGTTTAGTTGATTAGGCACCTTACTTTGTACTACGTACATACAGTACTTACTCGTAATTATTGTTAATTAAGTATAAGTATAATTATTAAAAAAAAATAAAAAACTAATTGTTGTTTAATATCAAAAAAGCATTAGAAAATAATATAAATAAGAAAATAGTAAGGATTTAATGCGAAAACACCATTGTAAAATTGAAATTTGTATGTGTCGCTTAGACTTTTTTGATGTGTGTACCTATGTTAATAACGTAACTGAAATATTACAAAACCACTTCAAACAATACTGAGTAGTAGTCTGTAAACTCGTTCAATAGACAAGAAAAATATCAATTTTATTGGACACTATGTGAGACCTCCGATCAGCAGTCACATCCACTAGACCACGGAGGCAGTCTTAAAAACAATGCAGTAAAATTGATTTTCTTGGACAAGTATAACAACTGACCTACTTGTATAAAATGCGTTTCTTCTTTTGTCGAGCGGCTGCCATATTACACAACTTTACGACGATTTACGCGCTAATTACTGCTAAGATTCATTCCATTACGTCACGGAAAGCCTTTCGAACAATTAGGTCGAAGAAAAAAACTAGTACTTTGACCCATACTTTTTTTTTAGCCTTCAGTTAACACTTTGATGAGCACTTGGTTATAAAATAAGAAATCATTGATTTTGAATCTATATACAATACAAACGTTACAAACTACTTATTACAAAATTTTTCATATTTTGGCTTATAAGGTAAGACTTCAATTAATTTTAACAGAAGATCCAGCACCTGTCTGATTTTAATTGAAGAGTCTTCGAGTGTCAACGCAAAAGCAACTTCTCAGCTTTCCTAGACTCTTTAATCGAGAATGGGATAGACGTTATCTTAAGACAGTATAGACACATAGATATTCTTACGGTAATTTATAAAAAAACTGCAAGTTTGGATCCAGCAGCTCATACGTGCCACGCGGCGATTGGGTGACACTTATGGCTAAGAAATTAGTAATAGAGTATTGATATATTTTTGGTCACGGTGTCTGCACTAGGAGTAAGTCCTGTATCAGGGGTAAATTATTCACAAACATTTAGACATAAGACAGAAAGTGTACATTACCTCCTTGAAATTTGAAACCACTGAAGGGATCCCTTCTTTTTGCATAATGTTCTTTGTCCTAATATACTTCGGCGTAACGATTTTGGCACAATTTGTTTTGGCATAATAATACTTCGGCATATTTTTTTAGGCATACAATTTATGTTGGCATAATCATCCTAAAGACTAATTTGTTTTGGCATAAATTTGATTCGCATAACGTTAGTAGGCCTAATGTCTATTAACATAACGTTAGTAGGCCTAATGACTATTAGCATAACGTTAGTAGGCCTAATGACTATTAGCATAACGTTAGTAGGCCTAATGACTATTAGTATAATATTTATATAATTATATATTTAACTTGTAAAAAATGTATATGCTGTGCAACAAAAGTTAGTGACAGAACCGAATTCCTGAAAAACCGACTCCACGTAGTCTTGTTTGTCCTACCCCTAGAGTGTTATTTAAAATCGCGTAGGCGCGTGAGGCCGCCGGAGGCCCGCAGTGCCGGAGCCGTGACAGAAGCCCTGCCTGCTGCATGTTGCATGCTGCATGCTTGCTTGTATGCTGCATGCTGCATGCTTGCATGCTGCATGCTTGCCTGCATGCTGCATGCTTGCTTGGATGCTGAATGCTTGCTTGCATGCTTGCTTGCATGCTGTATGCTTGCTTGCTTCATGCTTCCTACAGCGAAAATTATGCCAAAGATACATTGCCAAAGTTATTATATCCAATTTGTATTGTATTGTAATCATTATGCGTAAGTAAATTTATGCCTTAGGATTTTATGCTTTAGGATTTTATGCTTTAGGATTTTATGCTTTAGGATATTATGCTTAAAAAAGTAATGCTTTAGAACTTTATGCTTAGTAAATTTATGCTTTAGAATATTATGCTTAATCATTATTATGGTTAGAGAAATTATGCTTAAAAGATTATGCGTAAGCTGTTATGCGTAATTATATATTATGCGTAAGCTGATTAATAAAATTAGCTGTAAAATTGATATTTTTTATTTTACACTGGCGGAATTTGTAAATGTAGCTATTAAGGTACTTACAAAATTGTATTAGACAATTTTTTATTAATTATCTTGTTGTTTAATGTTGCTTGTTGTTCTTTATATTTTCAATTCAATTCAATTCAATTCAATTTATTTTATTTGCGAAAATGGGTATGTTCACACAAGATGTTATTTGTTACATTATAGTATCACCACATTCAGCTTTTCGGCATGCAAATATTTCATTTACGGTTAACAAAATTATTAAACGTACATTACAATAATATAAATCAAAATAACAGATGACAATTCAAAACTGAAAAATATTAGGTACGACAACTATAAACTTAACTAGTTTTACTCCAGATTATCTAGCAGATATTCGTTGACAGAATAATATGCCTTGGCCAATAATATTTTATTTACAGCACTTTTGAAAGTTAGGAAATTTTCTATTTTTAATATTTCAGTAGGTAAATGATTATAAAGGCGAGGTGCCATACAAAATACACTTTTGTTCTTCAGTGTCGTTCTGTTTACAGTTATTCGGACTCTTAAATGATGTCTGTGACTATTCAGGTGCTCAAATAGATTTATATATTTCCTAGTGAACAGAATTGCCTCTGAGATATATAAACATGGCAAAGTAAATAGGTGTAGTTTAGTAAAAAAGGTCTTGCAACTATCAGTTTGTTTCAAACCACATATTGCTCTTACGCATCTCTTTTGCGCCACAAACACCGACTCTTTTTCTGTAGAATTTCCCCAGAATAATATTCCATATCTTAGGAGGGACATCACATGGCCATGATAAGACATCAACACAGTTGAAATGTCCGCTGTTTTTGACAATAAATATAGCGCATAGGCAAATTTATGTAATTTAGAACACAGCTGATCTAGGTGCGATTTCCAATTTAGATTAGAGTCAATAGTTAATCCTAAAAATTTTGTTTCATTAATTTGTGTGATTTTATGGTCTAAATAATGAATGTCAAATTTATTTAATTTATTTACTCTATTAAAAAATGTCATAAAATTAGTCTTGGATAGATTTATTTTTAAATTATTGAATGTCAGCCATTGAATCATATTATCTAATGTCATATTTACATCATTTTCTAATTGAATATTATTATTGTTGGCAAAAATAATGGCGCTATCGTCTGCAAATAGGACCGATTCATGTCTTGTTTGCCTAGGTAAATCATTCACATATATAATAAACAGAAGAGGTCCTAAAACACTTCCTTGTGGGACTCCTAAAACTGTCTGTTTAAATTCTGAGAAGTAATCAGTTTCCTTTTTAGTTTCTACACATATTTTAGTTATCTTTGTTGCTTGTGTTCTATTGCTTAGGTAGGATTTGATTAAATCAAGTATATTGCCTCTTATTCCATACGCGTACAACTTATTGAGAAGTAAGCAATGGTCCACATGATCAAACGCCTTAGTTAAGTCCATAAATAGTGCACATGGCTGTCCACCGTTATCTAAACTATTAGTTACCGTATTTAAAAATTTATAGATTGCTAGATTTATAGACTTATTTTTCCTAAAACCAACTTGTTCTTCTGAGAGTAAGTTATTTAGCTCAAAGAAATTGTAAATCTTGTCGTGTATTACCTTCTCAAATATCTTAGAAAAAACCGGCACAAGTGCGATAGGACGATAGCAGTTCATGTCATATTTGTCATTTTTCTTGAACAATGGTTTAATTATAGTTACTTTTAATTTATCAGGAAATACTCCAGATGTTATACATAGGTTGATTATATGACTTAGTATATAAGATATTCTCATTGCAACGCACTTCAAAATTTTGGTTGATACATCGTCATATCCAGTACTCTCCGTATTTTTCAAATTCATTATAATTTTGTAAATATCACAAGGTATTGTCGGTTGCATAAAAATAGAATTTGGATTATATCTAATATTTATTTTAGGATAATTAGAAGCAAGTTTAGTAACTTGATTGATGTAGAAATCATTAAATGCTTTGGCAATTTGCTCGGGATCACTAATATAATTCCCATCAATAGATATTTTTTTAATTTGATTTTTTGGTACATTAAGCTTATTGCTATTAATAACATGCCAAGTAGCTTTACATTTATTTCTAGCATTGTTTATGTAGTCAATATTTCTAGCCTTTTGTGTCAACCTTATTATTTTATTAAGTCTGGATGAAAGGGCCATGTATCGGGCCTTATTATGGTCATTACGTTTTTTCCTGAATGCCCAAAGAAGTTTTCTTTTCCGTTTGCAGCATTCTCTGATGCCTTTGGTTATCCATTTTGGTCTATTTCTAGTAGATACTCTCTTTAAAAATTTCGGGAAACATAAATTATAAAATAAACAAAAAAGGTCATGAAAATGGTTGAATGCTGTGTTTGGATCTTCGCTGCTGAAGGCATCAGTAAAACTTAGTGATTCTATACATTGTTGGAATTTATTTATATTATCGTCACTGAAATCACGTTTTTTGGTAAACCAATACTTGAAAGCATAAGTAGTTTTCACTGGACATGTCAACAACTGGGCTGTATGATCTGACAGCGCAAACTCAATTACTCTAGCTTTACATCCTCTAATGTTATGAACAAAGTTATCGATACATGTGCCACTTGATAGTCGTGTCGGTTCGTTAATGCTTAATTTAAGATTAAAACCATGCAGAGTATTAATAAAACAGCTAGATTCCTTATTTTTAATAAGAGTATTAATATTAAAATCACCACACAAAATGATTTTCTTCTTCCTGTAACAGTAACGACTAAGTAAAACATTAAGCATAGAAAAGAACTTATTTACAGCTTCTACGGAATATCTTGGTGGCCTGTAAATACAGAAAATATATATCTGATGTTGTATCAACTCTACCCCTGAGCATTCTATTATTCCTTCTATAGAGTATTTACTGATTTCGTGGACAGGATTGAATTGAACTGAATTATGCACTAAGATACATGAACCTCCACGGCGATTTTGCCTAGTAAATGCAGAGCCCATACTATAATTTGGCAGACTCAGAAGGGTTTTGTCATTGTCTATCATATTATGTTCAGTAATACATACCACACCGATATTATTCTCCTGTTTACTGAAACTTTGAATACTTAATGTTAGTAGATCCGCTTTAGAAATTAAGCCGTTTATGTTTTGGTATTTTATCTTGTTGTTCTAATTTTGCTTTGTACATATGCTTATAATTATGTTTGTAACAATATCAATCGCATTGGGTGAACCTGTTATGATTGTGTTGTCTTGAATAAATAAATAAATAAATATTATGCGAAAATATAATTATGCCAAACAAAATTATGCTAAGTTATATTAGGTCTTAAAATTTTATGCAAATGGATAGGGTACCACCACTGAACAATAGTGAAGCCACAGCAAACTACCCTCAAGTATTCCCTAAAATACGTCACAACCAAATTAACCTAATTAGGTTGTGACGTATTTTGAGACAGTATTGTAATTACAATACCGCTCAACTATAACGAGCAACTGATAATTCTAGCCCTCCATCGTCAACAGAATACGAAACAATTACAAACTCAGCCCTCCAGCTTGATCGTGTACAAGGGTATATTAGACCCCACGATCTAACAAACAATTAAAACAAGATAACGCTATCAATACATACATAATCTGAAGTTGTCGAGTGGACCCAAAACTTTACTTCTTCATAACTAAAGGATACAACAACGAACTCTTAGTGCGGCCCTTACACGATTTATTAGTTCCAAAAGTCTACTAGACACATGGATTTGTGCAGAGTAGACTGAACTGTAGAATGACTGCACGGTTAGCGTAGTGGTTGAAGCGGTCGCCTCGCCGCTTGAAACTGCGCCGAGTGTTGTGGGTTCGATCCCCACACGAGGCAACACTTTGTGTAATTCACAAATTGTTGTTTCGAGTCTGGGTGTTTATTGTGTCCGTTAGTTGTATGTTTGTAAAGTCCGCCGCGACACAGGATTTAGTCCTAATGCGGGAGGGAGTTGTCTTTTATTACAAGAGAATAAAATAAAAAAAAGAGAATCTTCTTTAAAGTTTTATATTGTACTTAGTTAGATTTTTTAAATCTCTATATATAAAATTCTTGCGTTACAGACTGACTGACAGACAAACTACAGCCAAAACTATAGCTGAAATTTGGCATGTACATAATTATGTTCCTTGGTGACCGTAGGGGTGCACTAAGAAGGGATTTCTCGAAATTTCCACGGTATCGGGCAGAAATGAAAAAAAAGGTGCGAGCGTAGCTGCGGGCATCCTCTGGTCCTTTTACACAGATAAAAGGATTAAACAATATGTTTTATAAGGAAAATAAGCACTTTTCGGTATTGTATGGCACTTTACAAATAACTATTTAAAAAATGAGCTCAAAGGACACCCATGATTTAAACAAATCTATTCACATCCATGATATGCAGTGCATTACCAATGACAATCATCACTGGATCAGGATCTCTCGTTACAGACCACCGACAAGATTAGGATCTAGGGTGACAGGTCATCTAAATCAGCCTCTACGGGTAGTATTATTCGCTAGTAATTATAGTAATTTTCGCAATAATGACTTTTGGGTCTGTGTTTCTGACCTAATCGTCAAAAGAACCGGTCAAAACAACAATGGCTAGTCAGAACTTGCGGCAGCTGGAATGATAAGCACGTGATCGTGAACGCTAGATCCAAAATTATCTCTATCCAGCCACTCTTCTAAAGTTGATTTTCCACAATGGTGTAGTACGCATAACATAACATAAACAAAACAAATAAACTTCCCTTTACACCTCCACACTTCGCCAGTTATGTTTCGGTCCAAATTTAATAGGGCGCGTGCCTATTGCCATCTACCGGGCACATTATTAAGGGAGCGACAGTTAACATTTCTTAAAACGTATAGTGTTGTACGCAAAATACATAAATGCCTTCATACAACTTACATAAGTACGTTCTTAACATTTCCTACCGCATAAAGCTTTACTTTTTTACAGCACCCGTGAACAAAATGAAACTTAAATACTAAAACTTAGGTTCATTAAAGACTGGACCGTTTACGTTTACTTTGAGTACACCTGCGTAGGGACTAATTACTAAAAAAAACAGTTACCTTTTTCCATCTCATAGTAATCTTATCAAAGACCCTTTTCACTGGTATAATAACAAAGTCTTAAGAGTTTCGGTGAAGTTGAGTGAATTGTAATCTGTGTAGTTTCATCTTAATATATATATTTCTTGTGTGCGTGTGTATGTCACTGAACTCCTCCTAAACGAATGGACCGATCTTGATGATTTTTTTTGTGTGTGTTCAAGGGGACTTTAATTTGTAAGTAGTTGTGGATTTTGGAATGTTTCACATTGGAACCGACGGACTGCGCTGCTATCGCAGTGTCAAATCTTATATTAATAGTTTCGTCAAGGAGTACATCGAAACCTTACCTGAATAATAAAACATTAAAAAATAAAGATTTCGAGTCGACAACATATATCCGCAAAATTCGGATCGTCGAGTATTTTGTTAAATTGTAATGGTTCTGACAAACAAATCACAGTCGCCATATTGGCCAGTCTAGCGAAACGTCACAGATACCGGATAACATTTTGAGTACCTACTAAGTCTTAGTACTAAGTAGTTTGTATGTGTAAATACTTTTTGCAGTTACCTATACTAACATAATTAAGAGGAAGAGTTTGTTTGTTTGTTTGAACGCGCTAATCTCAGGAACTACCGCGGTTGGATCTGAAAAAATATTTTTGTATACGATAGCCCAGTTATTCCGGAAGGCTATAGGTTAAATAACATAACGCTTCGACCCTTTGGGCCGGAGAAAAGGCTAAAAAGGCTAAAAGATAATGTCGGCTAATCTCAGGAACTTGCAGTCGGATTTTAAAAATTGTTATCGCCTAAGGCTATAGGCTATATTAAATTACGCCACAACTTTTAGGGGCCAGACAAAAATAATAAAATGGTCAACGAGAAGGGGGAGGGTTGGGTCAAAGGCAAAATAAGGCTAAACGAATAGGATACAATCTGTATGGGTATCGTTTTCGAGATTTTCGAGACGCTGATTAATAATATGAAATTTATTTAGTGATCGAAGATGGCGGTCGGGAAATCAAAAATGGCGGATGAGAAAATTTAAAAAATCAATATGGGTATCGCCTTCGATATTTTAAGGGGTGGGGAATCGAAATACAACATCTATTTCGTGATCAAAGACGGCGGATGGGAAATCGAAAATGGCAGATGGGAAAATTTTAAAAAATCAATATTGGTATCGTCTGCGATGTTAAAAGGGATAGGGCATCCAAATACAACATCTGTTTCGTGATTCAAGATGTTGGATGGGAAATCAAAGATGGCGGACGGGAAAATTTTTAAAAATCAATATGGGTATCGTCTCTGATGATTTAAGGGATGGAGAATCCAAATACAGCATCTATTTCGTGATCAAAGATGGCGAATAGGAAATCAAAGATGGCGGACGGGATTTTCTTTAAAGTCGATATGGGTATCGTCTTAGATATTTTAAGGAATGGGGAATTCAAAAACACCATCTATTTTGGGATCAAAGATGGTGGATGGGAAATCAAAGATAGCGGATGGGAAAATTTTAAAAATCAATATGGGTATCGTCTCTGATAATTTAAAGGATGGTGAATCCAAATACAACATCTATTTGGTGATCAAAGATGGCGGATAGGAAATCAAAGATGGCGGACGGGATTTTTTTTTAAAGTCGATATGGGTATCGTCTCCGATATTTTAAGGAATGGGGAATTCAATATTAAATAAAAATCTTTGTTTGTTTGTTCAGCATTTATATACTCTGAAATGATAAGAAATTAAGCACTAAGTCAATGGTAACTTTGGAAAAGGGGCTTCGAAAAAGGAAATTAAATAAAAATTCTTAAAAAGGCGATACGGAGTTCGCTAGCTCAGCTAGTCTTAATATATATATTGCTTGTGTGCGTGTGTCACTGAACTCCTCCTTAACAACTGGACCGATCTTGATGAGCTTTTTTGTGTGTGTTCAAGGGGACTTGAGAATGGTTTAGATTCACAATTTAGTCCACTGGAAAATGTTTTTTTACTTAACTTTTAATTTGTAAGTAGTTGTGGATTTAGGCATGTTTCACATTGGAACTGACGGACTGCGCTACTATCGCAGTGTCAAATCTTATATTAATGATTCCGGTCAAGGAGTACATTGAAACCTTACCTGAATAATAAAACATTAAAATATAAAGATTTCGAGTCGACAACATATATCCGCAAAATTCGGATTGTCGAGTATTTTGTTAAATTCTAATGGTTTTGACAGACAAATTACAGTCGCCATATTGGTCACTCTAGTGAAACGTCACAGATACCGGATAACATTTTGAGTACTAAGTCTTATTACTAAGTAGTTTGTATGTGTTAAAACGTTTTGCAGTTATAGTTCTTAAACAGTTAAAACGAAAATTTGCCAATAAAGGAGATTTGTGTTACCCCGAACATAGATGATATACCATAACTAGAGAACCCCGAATTTACGCGAGCGAAAGCTAGTAAGTCTATAATTTTATCATTGTGGTGAGTGCGTCGTAACAAAACCTTGGCTCGCAACCGGGATTGCGCTAGGGTGATGATTATAAGTAAGTTTGTCGTAAGTTATCCATGTGCTAAGTTCAGTAGTGCCTCAGCTCTGCCCCATTGTGAAGTATATCTAATTATTTTTCTGTTTATTTAGCGGTTGCATTTGTAGATACTGTTTCTACAGACAAGTATTTAATATTAATTCTTTTCAATATATGTTTATCGTTATGTTGTTGTTATGTATAATAAATTGTTAATTATCGCTAGCAAATAGTGAAAGAAAACATCGTGAGGAAACCTGCATGTCTGAGAGTTCGCCATAATATTCTCGAAAGACATGTGAAGTCTGCCAACCCGCACTAGGCCAGCGTGGTGGGCCTTACCCTTCTCATAGTGAGAAGAGGCGCGTGCCCAGAAGTGGGACAGTACATAGGGCTGATGATGAATATGTTTATCAGGGCAAGTACTACTACTACGCAGCCTACTGCGTAGTAGTAGTGCTAACCTACGCTTGCAAACGTGCCAAAATATCGAGATCTCAAAATCACATGATAAAATTATGTGGTTTACATATAATTTCAGTTAGGTTTTTTTATAGAGGTCAATCGTATAAGATGTATGTAATACCCGGAGAGTGGAGAAACTACTACTCTAACCTGCAGTATAGTAATAAAATTGAACCGAGTAAATCTTGTTAATCGCAGTAAAGTCCCATCTATTCGTCAATACATCTACGCTACAGCTTTTAAAGTGTCGCCGGAAAGTTATACGCCAACAAAATAAAAACTGTGTCCTGGAAAGTGTTAAAACTATAATATCAGTTATAAGCATTAAAAAAAGATCTTATAACGACCCGTTCAGCTTTTGACAAAGTTTGGTTCATTTTATAAATGGATTTTCTAGCAAAAGTGATAGGTGTTCGGAGTAGGTCACACGATATAGTAGATCAGCGATAGTACTTCAGCTTTTGCCAAATTTCGTAATATTCTATACTCATATTAAAGTCTGTCACGTATAGATAGGGTTTGAATACTTTGGTTGTTTGTTCTTTTAAATGACTACGTAAATGGCCTGCCTAAAAAAGGCTAAAATACCACATTTGTTTTATAAGCTTTATGTTTTAGTTGACAAAAGACAACTCCCACATCAGTTAAATTTAGGCATCATGCAGAAATAAGATTGAATCACCGGATAGAAAAACAGCCAGACTTGAATCAAACAATTGTAGCTCATGCGAAGTGTAGTTTCGCGTAGAATTCTTAGAAAAAGTCAATCCAACGGGTTACAATATATGTACATATATATATATATAACGCTACATTCTAAACGTGGGACGTTTAAGGATCATGTGTGAAGGGTTTGTGCCATGTTTTGTACAAAGCCTATCCGTCATGTTGACATTCATTAGCTTTGTTTTTACCCCAACGTAAATATTTGAATAAAATACATTTTATTTTTTACCTAAAAAAGTTTTATGGAGTTTTAGAAAGTGATGAATATAATTTTGTAAATATTGGATAAAGATGCGGATTACGAATGTTTCGGTCTCGTAGACAGACTGACTTTGGAATATCTTATAGTTTAAGTGATTGCTTCATCGCCCTACATTCGAGATTGACGTAGACACACATTACAAATGACTTCATATTCTTCTTGCTATAACAGTGAATGGTAAGGGATTGAACTCTAAACGAAGCTTTTTTTTCAAAACATATTATAACGGGCCTTATTGCAAGTCTTTAAAAAATTGTAGCAGACAACTTAAAAAGAAGTATACCTTTCTTGCCTTTTAAAAAGAAACAGCCTTAAAGTACTGCATCAACTATGCCAGCAACGCAATTGATGATAAAAGTATTATAAGTCGAATATGTCTACGTTCAACGTAAAGCCAAATCGTATGTAGCTATATATGGCCTAGCGCTACAGCCTAAGGCTTAGAGGTAAAACAGGTGTTTATTTATTTCGGTAAGAAGTGGTAATTTTTGGCTGTCGTGACGTAGTTTTATATAAAAGTTATAAGTTTTATAGTTAGCTACCTATTACTTCTCACAAAATATATATGTTATTACAGCTGTATATCCAACCTAGCTAATTTTATGTAAATTGTGAGAAGTTGGTTTCTAAATCAGACAAATATTGCTTGGATATGTGTAATAACCAAGTCCCTAACAGGAACTAGTACTAAATGTTATATTGGACTTTGTTCAATAAAAGTATTTACAGACGATCGAACTTGGTTCGGAACGGACCATGAACCGTACGGTGCGGTCTACGCAACATACAAGCGCACCAGACTCCGAACCGTCCAGTCGCGTTGTGCTAGCATTGCGCGAACACGTCTCCTCGACATGCCGCCTATTCTATCAAAACAGGCCAAAATTGCATTAGTTGCGGCAACTATCGTTGCAACATCGCCATTACAAAACCAACGAAAAAAAGAAAGGAATGGGCAAAATTATATCTCAGAAACAGACAACAGTACAGTCATATGAATCACATTAAAGATCTCGATGATAAAGAATTTCGTATATATCTTCGAATGAGTTCCGAAGCATTTATTGAATTGTTGGATCTTGTGAAACCACATATAACTACCACATATAACTGTCTGTGAACACGATGCGACGTGTTGCGCGTACGGTGGCACAACAGCGACTAGACCGAAATTTGGTTCGGTGCGCCGTCCACACGATCGAATCGGTTCGGAACGCACCGCGTTCGATGTGCAAGCGCTCCGAACCAGCCGTACCGATATTAATAATAATAATGTCCGGCGGACCGTGCGCCACATGATCGAATTCGGCTCAGAGCGCACCATGTTCGTGGTCCGTTCCGAACCAAATTCGATCGTCTGTTACAGCTTTAAGTAACATACCTATATACCTAATAGGAAATATGCGTGTCGTTAAAATGTCAAGTATCGGTTTTCTAACCGCCATTGTTTCAGCGCTATAATATATAATACATGTTAACGATTCCAACTATTTCGAACGCTATTAGATAGACTGATTATGAAAACACAGTGTAGGTGTAACATTCAAATACACGACTGTTGTTGAGACATGACGTGATATCTAGTTAAAGTTATTACGTCACATTAATAATAAAAGGACTCCAGACTTTGAAAGGACTGTTAAAAGGAATTTGATTCGGGTACGACAGCTTAAAACTCTTTCGAATCCTGAAGCCTAAGCTTTTTAGTCCACGTACCGCACGAGGTTTACTTTTAGACTTGAGTGAATTTAAAAACGCTGCCAACTATTAAATGGCTCAGTCATGATGAAAAGTTTCGTAACCTTTTTAAAACAACCCGGCTCGCTGCGTCGTGTAGGCGTATTATTCAATGAAAGAACTGTGATGTAATAAAAAGCTTTACACAATAATTGATGTATTTAATTAAAACCTCATAAAATTTTCGAATATTTTAAATAATTCTTCTTTTAATGAACTTGAATTATTAACTTATGACTGGTCAAATTTAAGGCTAACTAAAGAGATAGGTAGTAAATAACCAGCTTATTAAATGTATCATAATAAATTCAACATCATTCAACCAGAACTACAGTAAAATTAGCAAATTAAATAAAAAGAAGTGAAAATACTCAAACAATTCACATACATCTTTTCACAGGTAGTAGAGCCTTGCTGATTTCAGCATGAATGGGCCGGCTCGATCGGGGAAGTACTACCCTCTCACAGGAAATCGACGTAAAGTAACAGTACCTAAACTGTTGCGTTTCATTCGGTGAGTGAGAGTGCCGGAGGCCCTATCCCCTATTCCTTCTCCCTCATCCCACTCCTCATCCTATCCCTTTTCCCAAACCAAAGGTGCGGCAACTTGTGACTCCTGTGATGTTGCTTGTGTCCATGGGCGGCGGTAATTGCTTACCATCAGGCAATCCGTCTGCTCGTTTGCCGCCTATTACCATAAAAAAAAAATATATATACATATAACACAGAACGTTATATGTTGACCGCACGTGTAAAATCTCGACCCCTCATGTTACAATACTTTCATTGAGGTTTTTCTCACAATAATCGCTCGAGTAGAAAATCCCTACTAGGGGTAACAAGTAGTGGCTTGGGACGAGTCAATAACTAAATCTGTTACATTTACAATAACGTGGCTAGTATTTTTGCAATATTGTAGTACTTTTCTACATATTTGTCAGAAATTGTGAGTTTGTGAAGTCTTGTATTGACTGCAAGAAGGGTCATCATCTAAACTAAACTGGCCTAATTTCGGTACCTCCAAGTGAACCAAAAATTTCGCTTCACAACTCTAATATTACAACTACTACCTATTCTGTGTAATTTGGCAAGACTGAAAAGCTCTTGCGACTCTTGTCCGACCTTTGCAGCCCAGACTGGTAGTCATATCCAACATATGTCTTGTCATATTCTAGAGTCTATTTCATCTTGTCGTATCAAAGATCCTATATGTTTTGTATGTCGCATATCCTGTCTTGTTCAATACACAATGTCACAGGACAGAGTTATTGGCTATATAGCTTAATAGTTATATGATACAAGTTATATTTGTAGAAACATTCTTATTTTTGAAACCATTTTAATGAATTTAATTGGATTCACAATCTGCTAAATAGTGACTGTGAGAATTAAAAACCTATAACAGATCCAGTTTTTTTTAGCCCTTGGCAATAAAAAACAGGTCAAGGTAAACGCCAATTTTATTATTATGGTGTACCTACATCATGCGGCGCCAACTTAATACCGTCGAATATGATACAACCAGTATTGTTAAGTATAAAGTAATAATAATTCCAACTTCTCTATAATACATATTTTTTATAGACTTATGCCTGTATCCCCGAAGGGGTAGGCAGAGGTGTAATATTACACCCACATGTCGCCATGAATTTTTAGATCCCACATAATAGGTCATATTTATTATATAGTGAATAGTAACAATCTGGGTATGAATTTAGTAAGTGTTGCCTACCTGAAAAGGCCTGAGAATCAATCTGAAGCCTTTCTAAATAATTAGAACAAAACACAATATTGATGAGATTCATTTTTCGAATGTGACTGGTAGTGTCTGAGCTTTATACAGCTAATAAACATCCCAACAAACTTTTCAACTTTGTAGTATTACTGTTATAGCCATTGTATAATTTTACACTGAAAAACCACAAAATAGGAGTTGTATAAACAAGCTAAATATCTTACCAGGCAAGTAAAATAAACATTTGCTATAAAAGTAAACTAATCAAATAACTGTGTCATAGTAACAGAACTTTCGTAATTAAGTTGACTTTAAAATTTGTTTTTTATTAAATGATGATAGAGCACGATATAATTATAGAAACTTATATTTTGCTTTTATTGTCACCAAAATTGTTATTGTATTTAGCAGCAATAGCGGCGATAGCCCAGTGGTGTACGTTACGGACCGCCGAGATGATGGTCTCGGGTTCGATCCCCAGGTACCCCGGGCACACACCTATGACTTTTTGAAGTTGTGTGCATTATAAATGAATTATCGCGCGCTAATTGATGTGCCCGGTAGATGGTAATAGGCTCGCCCCCTATTACGTTGGAATCGAAACATAACTGGCGAAGTGTGGGTGTTTAATACACCTCTGCCTACCCCTTCGGGGATAACAGGCGTGAAGTTATGTTATGTTATGCGTTATGTATTTGGCAGAGAACTTTTCTTACTTAGCTACGATACTGCTGATACACATCATACTACACTCTGTATGCACTTACCTTCCATATTACGGCAAACGTTCATGTTGTAAAAATAAAAACAAGCAATTAAAGTGTAACTAAAATTAAATTGTAAATAACTTTGACTATCTTGAGGGTTTCATAAGAATCATATTGTTAAGAAGTGATTGTTCAGTTCGGAGATAGTGAGTGAACAAAGTTAAAATCATTTATCTGAATATGTATCGGGTTCCTACTCTATCAATGTTAAAAAGTAAAAATTACATACTATGCAAATAGAACAGACTATTAGCTATAATTATTATGAGAGTGCGTAACTCTCAGCCTTTTTCATCTACCAGCACGTACGAAACTTCAATTTCGAATATTACGACAGCATTGCCTTAAATTTGGTTTCTCGATCCCCTTTCGTATATTGAAAGCGCAAAAGCTATTATTGACCGCCTTCCTTAAATCGCCCATACGGGCCCAAGATAGGTACTTACTAAAAACATTGGGCCCCAAATCTTGGCTAACGATGCGAGGACACGAAACAAAATTTGTCTTTCACCACAAAAGTCACAATTTATCAACTTCGCGTCACTATGTGTGAAATTTAGTTTAATGAAAAACGCACCTTAATCGTATTGAGCTCAAGGTACATTTTCGTTTGAATATACTCGAAATATGCACAAAAAAGGCCTTAAAGTAGGACGCAGTTGATGCGTTAAGAATGATACTATGCGTAAAGCAAATTAATCAGTTAGAATGTATAGGGAAATTTTCAGGAATTTTATGGCGATCGAAATATTGTGGTTTGAAAATATCTCGAATTTATGTACCGCAGGTAGTTGTGTGTATGTTGATGAGTATTGAGCCGTAGATTGAGGCTGTTTATGTACAACCTATAATATTTTTGTTCAACCAATTTCCATGAGGATGAATCTAACATAGTTCGGTTCGAAATTGATAGCGCTATAGTAGAAAGAATGAAATAATTTGGGTAAGCTACCTTGTTTAAGAATATTCCGTATAACACAACGCGATACCAAGGTATACCGTTTATTTTTGTATCGAATCAAATGCGTTTCAGTATTATAAGTAACTAGAGGATGCCCGCAGCTAGCCACACACACAATGCACATTTTTTTTTTTTGGGAAATCAGGGACATGCCGAATTCGAGCTTCTTGCGCCCAATAGTTTGTTCATTGCGTTGTCTGTCGGTCAGTTAGTAACGCAAACATTTTATATGCCTGTAATCGTTGAATCTTCGAAGCCCAAAAATATATTTGTTAGCATCAACATTTACCTGTATATAGTTACAAAATCGCCCGATTTCTCACTGTCTCAAGGAACTCAGATGGTCCGACCTTCGATAGCCCTATTTTATTGACAGCAGTAAAGTCAGATTTATAACTCGACTGACAGATCACTGTAATGATCGTCTGTAATCCTTTGCGTCTTACATAGGGATACTTATCGTTTTAAATTTTTTAAACCGGTATTCTAGTGAATGTTTAGCAAAAAAGGGACATTTTCCCTGGCTTTACCAAATGCACATTGTATTCTAATGTTTGAATAATATCGTCGTCATTTTAAAAGGCCTGTATTTGAATATAATATGGCTGAATCTCGTATATCATGTTTTATTTTAGTAAATATCTTCTTGCGAAAATGCTTTAGGCATGATATTGCAATCAGGTTTTAAAGAAAAGCTGACGTTTTAAAGGCTTTTTTTTATCTTTTAAGGTATGTGAAAAGGAACTCAATATGAGGACCTTTTTTGTAACATAGTTCATTGGCACTCAAAAAATGTAAATGCAAGAATAAACTTTCTGCTTATTATTTAATATTACGTTATTAACATATTTTCATACATCAGTTCGCATCATAAAAAGTGTAGCATTACAGGCTACGTTAACAATTCAGGATAGAAGTCTTAACCGAAAATTACTTTACGATAGAAATATGTCCAACAAGCCTTGGGGCTTTTGTTGCATCCGTTGTTTAATGACTACGAAACATATTTGGCATCCTATATTTTCATCAGCAGATTTCCCTAAAAAGTCAAATATTTGCAAAACAGACACATGTAAAACACTTATTATCTACACGTGTCACAGCTAGATACCGATCATGTACCCATTTTTTTTAACACGAGTCGGGCCATTATTTCCTTGTCTTCCCACTAAAGTACTTAAGTACCCTTGTGAAGCATTGTCGTAAAATCAGAGTTCAGCTTCTAAACTTAGAACGATGAGGCGGAGACTTAGGTAACAAAGATTGTTTGGTCATATCTGTACAACTATACCGATGGACGAAATAATTTAGTGCCGAATTACAAACACAATTATTGAAGTATGGCTCTGAAGGCCGCTAAAATGATGTTGAGCTATTTATCGAAGCTATAAAAATATTATACCGAATAAAACAAAAATATTTCGAACCCTAACTACAATTTCACACACCAAATACAGAGAAGCTATTGAGTGTGTAAAACTGTAGTTAGGATCGTGAATCCCTACTTATACTTACTTATAAATTCGAATATACTTATAGATTACTATTACAAATTCGAAAGTGTGTATGTATGTATGTATGTTCCGTTTTCACGCTTAAACGGCTGAACCGATTTTGTTGAAATTTAATATAGAGATATTTTGGATCATGGAGACGGACATAGGCTACCATAAGTTGCAAAAAATAAACTGGGAGGGATTGTAGGGAGGATAGAAGTTTGTACGGCACAAATTTACCTCTTGGAAGTAAGAACGCATGCGCTAATAATTGAATGCTGCGCATATGCCATCCCACATCTGTCAGTACTGTCACGTCATACATAATGTCATATTATGCACGTTGATTAAATTGTTCACATATATAAACAAATCTTATATATATATATATATATATATATATATATATATATATTTCTTGTGTGCGTGTGTATGTCACTGAACTCCTCCTAAACGACTGGACCGATCTCGATGAAATTTTTTGTGTGTGTTCAAGGGGACTTGAGAATGGTTTAGATTCACAATTTAGTCCACTGGAAAATGTATTTTAGTTAATTTTTAATTTGTAAGTAGTAGTGGATTTTGGAATGTTTCACATTGGAACCGACGGACTGCGCTGCTATCGCAGTGTCAAATCTTATATAAATAATTTCGTCAAGGAGTACATAGAAACCTTACCTGAATAATAAAACATTAAAAAATAAAGATGTCGAGTCGACAACATACATACATACATACATAGACTCACGCCTGTTTCCCAGAAGGGGTAGGCAGAGGCATATTGAACGCCCACTTTTCGCCAGTATTTTGATCCCACGTAATAGGTGGCGAGCATATTGCCGCTTATCGGGATATTTTGTTTGCCAGAGCCTCGTCCGTTGATCGGCAGGTACACCACTTGCAGGTGAGGTTGGCTTGGGACCCTAAGTTCTAGGTGGGAACCCTATGCACCCCTCTCTATATGTCGACAACATATATCCGCAAAATTCGGATTTTCGAGTATTTTGTTAAATTGTAATGGTTCTGACAGACAAATCACAGTCGCCATTGGCCAGTCTAGCAAAACGTCACAGATACCGGATAACATTTTGAGTACTACTAAGTCTTAGTACTAAGTAGTTTGTATGTGTAAATACTTATTGCAGTTATCTATACTAATATAATAAAGTGGAAGAGTTTGTTTGAACGCGCTAATCTCAGGAACTACTGGTTGGATCTGAAAAAATATTTTTGTATACGATAGCCCAGTTATTCCGGAAGGCTATAGGCTATATAACATAACGCTTCGACCCTTTGGAGCCAGGCAAAAGGCTAAAAAGGCTAAAAGATAATTTCGGCGAATCTCAGGAACTAGCAGTCGGATTTTAATTTTTTATTGCCTAAGGCTATAGGCTATATTAAATTACGCCACAACTTTTAGGGGCCAGACAAAAATAATAAAATGGTCAAACGAGAAGGGGGAGGGTTGGGTCAAAGGCAAGAAAAGGCTAAATGAATAGGATACAATCTATATAATATTATGGGTATCGTTTTCGAGATTTTCGGGACGCTGATTAATAATATGAAATTTATTTAGTGATCCAAGATGGCGGTCGGGAAATCAAAGATGGCGGATGGGAAAAATTTAAAAAATCAATATGGGTATCGTCTCTGATGATTTAAGGGATGGAGAATCCAAATACAACACCTGATTCGTGATCCAAGATGGCGAATAGGAAATCAAAGATGGTGGACGGGATTTTTTTAAAGTCGATATGGGCATTGTCACCGATATTTTAAGGAATGGGGAATTCAAAAACACCACCTATTTTGTGATCAAAGATGGCAGATGGGATTTTTTATTAAATCAATACGGATATCGTCCCCGATGTTTAAAGGGATGGGGAATCCAAACACAACATCTATTTCGTGACTCAAGATGGCAGATGGGAAATCAAAAATGGCGGATGGGAAAAATTTTAAAAATCAATATGGGTATCGTCTCTGATGATTTAAGGGATGGTGAATTCAAATACAACATCTATTTCGTGATCAAAGATGGCGGATAGGAAATCAAAGATGGCGGCTGGGACTTTTTTTTAAAAGTCGATATGGGTATCGTCTCCGATATTTTAAGGAAAGGGGAATTCAATATTATATAAAAATCTTTGTTTGTTTATTCATCATTTATATACTCTGAAATGATAAGAGATTAAGCGATAAGTTAATGGTAACTTTGGAAAAGGGGCTTCGAAAAAGGGAATTAAATAAAAATTCTTAAAAAGGCGATTCGGAGTTCGCCGGGTCAGCTAGTAACTATATAATAAGCTTGAAGGGCTGAAACGATTTTCCCTACTAATATTAAACATGTGAAAATGTCTATAGAGATATATTGAACATGTATTAGAACATGGCATTGACATTTGACTGTATGCAAGGTCATTTTATTATGTATCTTTTGGTAGATAACGGTAGATAATGTCATGAATACTGACCGAGCTACTTTGTACCCTATAGAGTTTCTGAAATCTTTAGAATAATCAGGAGTGTCTTCACACAACTTGGGACTGAAAGTAGATTTCTGTTACCCCGAATTTTACGCGCGCGAAGCGGCGGGCAAAAGCTAGTATTTTATAAAAAATATATATACTGACTAATACAAAAATATTTCGGACCCTAACTACAATTTTACACTCCAAATACGGAGAAGCTGTTTAGTGGGTAAAACTGTAGTTAGGGTCCGAAATATTTTTGTATCAGTCGGTTATTTTTTTATAACTTTAATAATTATCAGTTACAGGTTATATTTTTCTTTCATCTTAATCTAACTAGTATACGCTCAAGTCAAACATTTGTGTGCAAGAACATGGATGTTTGTCTTGGTCTGGGTGTTTCTATGTATAACATGTATGTATTTACAAAAAAAAATATATATATAAATATATGTATGTTTATCCATTATTTAGTACCCATAGTACAAGCTTCTGCTTAGTTTGGGACTAGATGGTGTTGTGTGAATTTGGTAGAATATTATTACTATTATTATACTTAATGAATTTGATGTTATCTTGTCAGCAAGCTGAATACTTACATCCATTAATTGAGCTCACACATGAAATTAATAAATTTGAATTTTAACATCATACCAATCATAAATATTATATTATGTTCTCAAGGTAAACAAATAAAGTTACGTGAATACGTGGTCACAAGTCCCCAGACACAAACATTTGTTAGTCTAAAATCCATATAGGTATACTTAGCCTTTCTCCAACCCATGTTAGCCTTAGGGTTCCTGTCACCCATCAATCACTCGCTTGTTTCGCAGCCCCAGAGGCGTCTCTATGAAAAATCAATTCAGTAAAAGAATTTTTTACGTAATGTTTTTAAACGCCATGCAAAGTATAGAAGATTCTTCTTTGTACAAGTACAGAGCGGGATAACGGGTTTATCGACCGGGATACGAATGTACGGGACTTATTCGTCACAGTGAGGGCCCCCAAAGATTTGTAAACGTTTCGCTCGCGGTATTTTTTAGAGGGATTATGCAATTGTGACTCCGAATGAATAAGAAACGGGTCAAAGGTCTCTTTTAAATATTTGCAGTTTATTTTCGGTGCGTGCTTTTATGGAATGAAATTTTGGCAGTGTGTAAAAATACTTCAAGTACCCTTTTGTTGTTATACATACGCGTATATTGGATGTGTAAAGGTTAAGCTATTTGTTTTGTTTGTTTATCGTGTGTAGCTATAAAATTAGGAGACTTACAGCCGGTTTCTGAATTGAGAATTTCAGCTTTTATCAATTGAAAATTTCTCAACTAGGTCAACTTAAGTTTTTTTATGTTTCACAGGTCAGAGTGAGATTTTTTCAAAAAACTTGCAACTGAGTATTCTTCAAATCATGAATAACTTAAACCGAACAACACTAGTACGTTCCGATACAAGTAAAAAAACCGGTACTAACCATAAATTCGTATTAATTAACATTTTACAAAAAAGCACACTTGTCAGTTAATTATTTTTATGCGGAAACAAATAAAAGGTCACAAATTCAAATTCTAATGCCATTTATTGCGATAATAGGTATAGCAGTTGTGGTATACAATATAAATAAAAAATATGTTTCTCCATTATCTGCCTTAAGGCGTGCAATACATAATGATGATAATAATTTAATTACAAATGTTTAATAATAATAACAATACTAATTTATGAATACCTACAATGTCTGTGTAATATAGATGTCAGAAAAAATATATAATGTCAGAAAGAAATATAAATTTATGGTATACTAATATAGATAGATTAACACTTTATTGTACGCCAGCATACAAACGGAATTACAGTGATAAAATTAACTTAAAACTAATTGCACAATAGGGCGGTCTTATCGCAAAATGCGATTTCTGCCAGACAACCTAGTTTGGAAAAGGTATTTTATAAAAGTATAATTGTGTGGGAAACGGTGTATCTATTGGAACAGTGTCTCAATGGGTAGATAAAAGAATCGGATATAATAATATTATATTAATACAATTATATATATGAGTATAAAACATATAATACGTATATATTGTACATACAATACAAAATAATTAGTTATGACAAACCAATACTTAAAAACAATAAATAAATAAACTATACATTTTATATAATATATATATGTAAATAAACTATAATAAATACATATATACAGTCATGGCAATTGTGACAAATAATGATTTGTGACTAGATTTTTAAATGTTGGAAGAGATTGAGCCCGTCTGACAGTTTTGGGCAACGCTTTCCACAATCGTACAGCTTGAACTGTGAAGGACTTTTGAAAGAAAACTGTAGAATGCGTTGGGACTTTCAATTTAAGATTTTCTGATGATCTCAAGCACCTTGAATGTGTGTCATGAAGATATTCGAACCGTCGTTTAAGATAAAAGGGAAATGATGGATTGAATAATAAATATATTATAAAAAAGGCAAAGGATGTGAGTATTCCGTCGAAGGCGGATAGGCAGCCATTTGAGCTTGTTACGAAATTCTGAAATGTGATCATATTTACGTAAGCCATACATGAACCTTATGCAGAAGTTTTGGAGGCGCTCAAGTTTATCGAGCTGGTCCTCATTGAGATCTAGATAGCTGGCATCGGCATAGTCAAGAATGGGAAGAAGAATAGATTGCACAAGTGCAATTTTAGTAGGTATGGAAAGGAAATTACGTAATCTTCTCAATGACGCAGCGGCAGCAAAAAGACGTCGACTGATATTTTGTAGCTGCACAGTCTAGGGGCCTTACTCTTCAAAATAATGCCAATCTCAATTTAAAACCAATACAATTCCAATGTCAATTTCATGGTCACGTGGTTTCGAACTCTTGAAATCAATGTTGTCAACATTGGATTGAAATTGGGATCGCCCTGCGATTGGGAGGACTTTTTTTATTTTTCTTTTTTTCTTTGTTTCGGGTTGGAAAATCCTCATGGAGTCCCTCCGCCGAGATTTAGGATTAGGGCGCGCGGCAACGCAACACCGACACGCCTCTCCTCCCGCGACCGCACCCGACTGCGAGGGACAGAAGAACTGTCCTTCGCACCCGCCCCCTTGGACGCATCCTGCGCAGGCCTCCGTCAAGCCCACGCGGAGCGTCCCCTCCTGGATCCCTCTTAGCTTCACCGCGGGTCACCAATCCACGGTTACTGAGCCCCCCCACCACGACAAGGTGGAGATCCCACGGGGGGCGATTGGGAGGACTAGTGTTGTTCAAAATGTTACTATAAACCAACATTATGACTTTGAATGTCTCTATTTTATAAATAACAAGGCAAATAAATAAATAGAATGTGGCTAATGGTTTAACTCAATGATTTTATCGTTTATAAGTCAAATGAGCCCGAAAAAACTGCTAATATCATAAATATGCCATTTTTGGCTGTATGTGGGAGTGTCGTTGCCACCACAAAAAAAGTTAACCAAGTTGCCAAACATAAACAAACTAGGTAAACAAAGTTCTTCAATTTCAAATTACGCTCGAATAAAGTAAAAAAAGTTTTATTTTAAGTTTTCCAGTAAGAATACGACTATAATAATTGAAAATTTTAGTTCCATTGTACATATTTATTGCTACGTTACGAAATTTATAGAAGCGGTAAGTAAAAAATACCAAGATTACATTATAAACATTATCTCGATCAATGTTTCCTAAACTGCGTGATATAGTAGTAAATAGGTACTAAAAAACTTATGCATTTTCAGTTATAATGGCTTATCGTCCTAGCTATGCCCCAGTTAGAAGCTTTGGTGGAGTTTCTTGAAGAAAATCCAGGCATAGCCAAGTGTTTGCTTTGCCAAGCCTAGCAAGAAACTAATAAGAAATGGGTGAATTTGGCTACCTCTTTAAATGCTCTTGGAGGAGCTAATAAGGATGGTCAAGGATGGGCCACGGTAAGATTTTTCACAATAAGTAGATACCTATTAATAAATATGTAGTTGCCGTGTGGTTGACGGCATAGAATACAAGTGTCACCACCCCCTATCTTCCCGTGGGTGTCGTAAGAGGCGACTAAGGGATAACACGATGCAAATACCATCTTTGCGTAGAGACGGAAAACTCGATTTCAAACCCTATACGACTGCCTCGTTGGTCTCGCGGCATAAATGTGCGCGTGGGATCGGGAGGTCCCGGGTTCGATTCCTGGGTCGGGCAGTGTTATTGGGTTTTTCAGTCACGAAACTCTCAGTAGCAGCACGGAGTCTGGAAATGTGCCCGGTACGGCAATAGGCTCGCCCCTTATTACGTGGGACTAAAGTATATCTGGCGAAAAGTGGGTGTAGAAATACACCTCTGCCTACCCCTTCGGGGATAAAAGGCGTGACGTTATGTATGTGTAAATATGTAGTTTATGCTGTATGTATAGTTATGTTTTTTATTAAAATAAATTTGTTTTTAGTACTGGGCAGAGAAGAAATGTGCCTTTAAAAGGCAATGTTCTTAAATAGCCCTTTCAATGAGGCAAACTGGTGGTAGCTTATCTCCTCACTTGCCGATTCTGTCTAACTTAGACAATCGGCTTGTGGCTGTGATGGGTGGGCAAGAGTTTGCCATTGGTGATCCAATGCTGCAAGACAATCCATTTCCTGACATGGTATGTAACAAGAATTTATAATTTCATGATAAATAGGAAAATAGGTATAGTAAAAAACTTAACAGGTACTTAATCATTTTATTTTTACAGTCTGCACCAGCTGTCTCACCTACAGTAGATTCTGTGCCAGTATTAGCAGAGCTTTTAGACCAAATGGACACATTCTCCATTCCTAGCACCTCACATTATCAAGCGTCTCCTATAGGTAAGTGTTCATTCAAATTGTTTACCACTAATTTTAAGGGTTGCTAAAATTAGTTAAGGAAAAAAAACCTCATCACAAATCTTAGTTTTTTTATCAAAGTCTATATTTGGTAAGAACACAAATTATATGAATATTATAAGCAGTATTGCAGCCCTAATCCAATGCTAAAGCTATGGGACTTGTGACCGAGAATTTGAGGATTAAAATCCTACCTATTACATTACTGACCTAAATTATTATTAATCTTGAGAGCACAGGCAATAAGCTGAGTTAATAGAAAAGAATGAAGGCCTTTAAAAGAAATAATAATTTAAGACTGAAATCCCTGGCATTTTTTTCCTCATAGGGCCCTGAATCTTATCCTTGTATATCTCATTTCTGTGCCACCATCAGCCCCTCTGTTTTCAGTGCCACTGCAAACTACACCATCTTCAGAGCCACTACCAGCCACGGCGTTTTCTGTGCAACCACCAGCTGCGGCACCACATCAGGATATTACACCCAGACGGCGGCGACGTCGTTCTTTAATCATCCAGAGACCAATTAATCCAGAAATGGAGCGGTTTGCAATGTTGGAGGAATGACATGTAGAAGCAGAGAGAACTACAGCCCAAGCATTGGCTCAATTCTCAAACATATTGAGTTCGCTTGTGGCAATTAAAGAGCGCAGAGTTCAAGCAGAAGAGGCAACAGGTCAAGGCATTGCTGAAATAGCTATACATTGTTTATTCTTATGCTATAATTTAAGTTGATTTCAGTTTTATATTTGGATCTCATTCTTAATTGTTGTGATATATTATGACCTCAATGTTGATTCTACTGCTATATTGTTGATTCTGTTATATTTTATCTCATTGTTGATTCTTATATATTTTGATAAATAAAAGTATTTATAAGTTTAAAAAGACTTTACTATCATCCATTACATAAAAAATAAACCATTCTGGTAATATAATTGTCTACCTTCTACTCAACCATAATTGCTGTACTAAAGCAGCTCTTTTTTGAAGGCCCCGATGTAATTCAGCAGCTGCTGTTGTTCTGGCTGTCTCACTTGGTTCTTGTGGAATGGGATTAGGGTTATCTTGGTCATCATTTTCTATTTCCTCCTCAAGGTCGAGTTCAGGTAAATTAATGCACATGTTGTGCAAGATACAATATGTATTAATTATTTTGGATGCTACGGTGGGATGGTAATGTAGCACCCTGCGCCTCAGTAGGCACGTCCATCTATTTTGAGGACAGCTATAGTACGCTCCACTACATTGCATGCTGAGCAGTGCACTTTGGTTTAATACTCCTTTGGGAACCTGCAGCAGCATTAATTATAGGTGCCATCTGGTACTCTCTTTGAGCATATCCTGAATCACCTACAAATAAAAAAAATATAATTAATTATTTAAAACATTTTACAGACTTACATACATAAACTCACGCCTGTTTCCCCGAAGGGGTAGGCAGAGGCATATAAATCGACCACTTAAAGCCATTGTTTTGATCCCTACGTAACCGTGCACCCATACCAACTTACAGAACCCACAGTTACAGAATTCTTATTTTGAATATGTACAAAATATTACTTGCCGAATAAGTATACAAGGTACTTACCTACCTAAGTGGCAAATTCAACATAGGCTATATAATATGTTAACCTACCTTATACTTGGGCGCTATATCACTTCTTCTTTTAAGCATTGGCATTAAAGGCTTTATATTTGCATATATTTCCTCAAACAAATCCTTAATGACCCGGTAATTTGCCTTAAATTGGGTTTCATGCATAGAAAACGCTTTTACCATGTAGCGCATCATACGACGTTCGTCTCGTCTTCTATTAAACTCTTTTTTCTTAGATTTATTTAAGATATCATGCATTAACACTATCCTTGCCATAATAGAAACTTACTATAATACTTTGAAAACTATACGATGGATAAAAACTTATAAAATAGGAAAACAATTTACAAAAAGTTACTCTTTCGTTATTGGATTTAACTCAATAAACAAACCAATCTTGACGCAATACGCAACTGTCAAAATATGCTCGGGAGTAGCTTTTCAATACCGATCCCGATCCTATTTAGTTCCTCAAGAAAACGCCCAATTTAAATGCAATTTGTCGCTAGTGTCGTGTTCAAGAGTAGGAATTGTGACAATTACTGACAATCCCAATGTCGATAGATCGGAATTAAATTCAAGAGTAAGGCCCCTGGATAACGTTTTGTCAAAGGTTATCCCCAGATTCCTCACTTCTTTACTCACAGGAATTGAAACGCCAACAAAAGATATCTGGGGAAGCAAAGACCAAGGAACCTTTGACATCAGTCTAGAACTGCCGATAATTGTCATCTGGGTTTTCTTTGTATTTATCGTAAGTCCGTACCTATTGGTCCAATCTGATATTTTAGCCTGATCACTATTAATCGTGGAGATAGCTGAGGACAAATTTTCATATTTTGCTTGAGTGTAAATTTGCATATCATCAGCGTAAAGGTGGTAGGAACAAGAAATATGATTGGATATAGAATTAATAAAAATTTGGAAGAGTAGAGGAGATAAGACGCCGCCCTGTGGGACACCAGCAGAATTTTCGCACCAGGAAGAATAAGTTTCATCTAGATGGACACGCTGCCGGCGATGGATATGCCACATGAGTAAATAAACCGAACAGAGAGACAGCTTCTTAAGAACTTGTAAATTTGTTACCAATTTTGGTAGGGTTGTCACAATAGGTTAAGACAAATCGCTTGTTCGATATACGACAGATTCTGGACTGGACAGATTCGTAATTCGGCAGATTCCCAACACGACAGATTCGTGGATTGGGCAGATTCTTGGACTCGACGGATTCGCTATACGGTAGAAGTACAGTTGTAAAAAAAATAGCGAGTGGAACCAAAAAAAGGCATGCACCTGAAACTTTTAAAAACACGGAATAAATATATACATTTGTTACCAACAACACGACGTGACGACGTGATTTATTTGACATTCCCAACGATACCACTAATAGTGTTGAATATTTTTCTGGTTATCTAATTTGCTAATAAACATAGAAATCTCCTTTAGCTATTATGTGCTACTAGTTTTACCACGGGGATAGGTACCTAAAATAAGTTTAAAAAGAAACTGTGTAAAACAAATGAACGTCTACAAAACAAATAATTATAAAGTGATCAACCATCGATATGGCTTACAAAAAACAGGTGCATGCGATTTTCGACCTAATTGACAATTCATGACAGACTTTTTTTTGTATTTTCTTGCTTTCTGACATTTATACGTTAATAACATTATAAATTCTGAGTGCAAAAAGCCGTGTGGTTGACGGCATAGAATACAAGTGTCACCACCCCCTATCTTCCCGTGGGTGTCGTAAGAGGCGACTAAGGGATAACACGATGCAAATACCATCTTTGCGTAGAGACGGAAAACTCGACATCAAACCCTATACGGCTGCCTCGTTGGTCTCGCGGCATAAATGTGCGCGTAGGATCGGGAGGTCCCGGGTTCGATTCCTGGGTCGGGCAGTGTTATTGGGTTTTTCTGTCACGAAATTCTCAGTAGCGGCACGGAGTCTGGAAATGTGCCCGGTACGGCAATAGGCTCGCCCCTTATTACGTGGGACTAAAGTATATCTGGCGAAAAGTGAGTGTAGAAATACACCTCTGCCTACCCCTTCGGGGATAAAAGGCGTGACGATATGTATGTATGTATGTATGTAATTCTGAGTTACGTCAATAAGGTCGAAAATCGCATGCACCTGTTTTTTGTAAGCCCTATCGATGGCTGATCACTTTCTGATAGTCATTGGTTTTGTATACGTTAATTGCTTTTACACGATTTCACAACTAATGAGTTCATGAGGATCCCCTGGGGGATCGGGCTAGAAGATCCTGGTGGACAACATGCAAACATGTTAAATATTTCGTTACCAACATTGACAATATTTATTTCAAGATCGAAATATTCGCGAAACTTTTGCTCGAGCAATTCAACAAATGCGATAAAATTATGAGGAGGTTTCATTAAAAAACCCAATTGTACGGTACCATCGTTAAAATCTTTATAATAACTGAATTATGTCATCTAGTATTATACATACACACAGTACAATAAACAACCATTATTAATAATAAAATACCACGTTTTTACATTAAAATATTAAAACTTGCAACGTACAAAACAAACAACGTGCGTCGTAATAACCCTGAGATTGTCAACTGCCTGTGCCTACGTAAACCGGTTTTTTCCAGTCTCGCCGGGTACACGACAAGCGGCCAGTGGCCACGCACACATGCGCCGCGTGCTTGTAGTAGTGCAACCAATTCGCGCTGTTGTATGAAGCGTTGCCTCCGTTCCGTTTATCTACTCATGTGGATATGCCGGCGTTGTGCATCCCTACACACCCTATTGCAATGGTTTCTAACCTTGATATATTTTTCTTTATTAACCTCAGTGGGCTTTGACTTGTATTTTGATTTGGCAGTAGCTTTTTTCTGTATAAGTAAACTTATATCTTTAGTAAGCCAAGGTGCATGTTTTAGTTTTATGGCTCGGAAAGGTGCATGAACGTCATAAAAGTCAATAAGATTCCTCTCGAACAATTGAATTTTGGAATCCATCGATTCTGCGTCAAGCAGCGGTTGCCAGTTGATGGTTTTGGCATCATCACGTAAAAGATCACTATCCTTACTACTAAAATTGCGAAGCAAGAGAATTCTAGACTAAGCCTTGGGAGGACGGACGTTGAAAGAGAGAAAAATAAGATCATGATAAGAAAATTCATCTGCATCAAGTTGGCCGTGCTTAGTAACATGACCAAGTGATGAGACGAAGATGAGGTCTAGAAGTGAGGGAGTAGAATTAGGAAAATGATGGGTGGCATTCAGGGGAAGAATATGAAGATTACTTGAAACTGAAATGGAATGTAGAGATAAGGAACGAGAGTCGTTCTTAAGAAGACCGGTGTTTAAGTCACCCATGATAATAGTTTGACTGTAAGAAGGGGATAGATTAAGTAAAAGAGTTTCAAAGGAGGAAAAGAAATCTATACGCAAAGAAGGACAGTAGTAAACACCAAGAAGGATTTTGGTGTGGTGCAGCTTAACCTCCAGGATGAGATGCTCACCTGCATTGGGTGGAGGCGGCTGTGAAGACGTACTAACCACTGAATAGTCAATGTAAGAGCGGAGATAAATGGTGACACCACCGCCACCACTACCAATTCGGTCATTCCTAATCAGTTCGAAGCCAGGTAAAGAATAAGAGGCAGAAGAAAGGCTTGGCTTAAGCCAGGATTCGGATACAAGAATAGCATGGATGTTCTTACAGTCAAAGGTTGCCAGCATATCTGGGAAATGGGCCGGAATACTCTGTGCATTGATATGGACAACGTTCAAGTACCTGGGAACATCAGAAAATAAAGATTGCAGATTATCTGCCAGGGAAGGGATACTAACGTAACTGTCATTGTCGGTACTCCCTGAAAAAACGTCATCATTATCACTATCTAAATCCATAGACGACATATAAAGTATATATTGTAAAATAAAATATATAATATAAATAATATATAATAATAAAATATATAAATTAATTAAATTAAAAAAAAAAAATAAGCGCAATGCACAACCTAACAACACTATTCGACAGAGTGCACCTGCCAGTTAAATTAATGTTAAGTACTTCACGTAACCAATTATTTTATACAAAACAAAAAAGCAATAATCAACATTATAACTTATAAGATACAGTACAATCCCAGGTACAAAAGTTGAAATAGACTTAAGCATTATACATACACACACATATTATTAACAGCAAGACGTTAGAAAAGTTTTTTTTTTATTACTATGGCGTGTAAGAATGGCCCAAATATGTTGTTTCTGAACTAAACATTATAATGTGATGGCTGTCACTGTCATATTTGACACTTGATTAGTAATATTTATCAAATATTTAGTCGGTATCTAAACAAAATCGTAAAAATAGTGAAAAAATGTTATAACATATATGTGAATTTATAATAGAAATACATACAAAAGATCTATAAGTACCGTCTTTGCACAAAAGTAAAGTAGAAGTAATATTTGGCCACCTACCCGGGATTGAAATAATAGCACGAAAACAAAAACAGGACTATTTTTAGTTGCTGCAGTTCGCTTTGTTTTTGCTGGCTCATTCTTAGAAGCAGGAAGCTCTCGTTGCTGCTGATCCACGGCGACAAGGTGGAAGAGGTTTTCAATATACACCAGGGAATTGACGCAATGACGCTCACCCTTTTACCCGAGGACATAAATCTGCCCTTCCTTAGTCCAGCACTTAGACACTCCAAACTTCGGCCGTGCAGCTACAAAGATGTCATGTCGGGCCTTCATCAAAAATTCCGAGGCTGTGATACCTGAGCCCTTCAGTTTAGGTTTGGTAAACCAAACTTTATCCTGGACCAAGACACTCTGGAATTTCACCAATATTGGACGGTGTCTGTTAGGAGCTGCGAGTCTACCCATACGATGACAGCGCTTAATGCTATTTGGAGTGATATCGTCAAGCTTCAGGTGTGTTTTCAAAACATCAACGACAGTCTGCACAAGGTCTTCCTTCTTATCTTCCTTCACACCATGGAACAGAAAAATCTTACGGCGACCCTGCATTTCTAAGTTGTCCACACTGTGCATTAGTAACTGGACTTGCTGCTGTAGACCCTTTAATGATTCAGTGACAAAAGCCCGGAACAATGCAAAATCTGATGCCAGACTAGCCATGCTTGAAGGAGGATTGGTGGTGTTTTGCAGCTTGTCCTCAAACTGAGACATCCTTTGATGGAACATGCTATTCAAGTTTTGAATTGTGCTCTGCAATGACTCCATAATATTTTGTATTTGTGTTATGTGTGTACCGTGAATTTAGAAAGGAGATAACACTTACTGGCAGGTAGCGTAATATAATAGACTAAATAAAATAATAAAATAACTGTTTATATATATGAATTAAATTAAAATTAATTAAAAAGTGAGGACTAAATTTTTTTACTGCTATGGTTACAACTACCCACACCTAAAAATGGCTGTCCGTTAACTCATACAACATTCATACTATTCATATATTCATCGATACTGTTGTTACGAATGACAATAATTGAAAAAAAAAGCCATCTATCGGTGAATGGGAGAACTAGATGAGATTAGATGTATCGGTGGTTTAAAGCTGTTTCATCTATCCTCTAATAGATGGCGTTGCTGTAAATAGAACAAACTAGAATGACCGCAAACTACCAGAACTTTCATGATGCGTCTCGAAAATACTAGTTATGTGTTCCGGCCGGTATAAATACCGCGCAGACAGGCGAGAAAAGTCAGTAACAATTGAATATCAGAGCCATAATCATCAAGCGAAGGGAAGTAAGTGTTTAGTGGTGTTTCTAGTAGTGTGAAATAAGTGTGTTTTTATTAGTGTTGAGAAATATGTGTTGTAGTGTGTAAAATAAAGTACAGCTTAGTGGCATAGTCAGTTTTAATTTATCGTCGAACCCCAGCTCGTAACACTATAATACGCTTTATCTAATATAAAATCTTTCACTTTACGTTTAAATTCTATGAGCTGTGGAATTTCTAATAAATAGTTAGGCAACAGATCGAAAGCTCGTGGCGCCACACAGAAGACACTATTCGTCATCATTGCGCTTTTATGCTACGGGCAACAAATTTTAAGCTTGTAACGCTTACTTTTATAATTTTGACACATATTTAAGTTAGATTTAACAAATAATAACAATTCATAAATATACAGACACGGTACCTTTAAAATCTTGAGATTTTTAAAATAAGGTTTACAGCTATCTGTTGGTCGTACTTTGCACATAGCTCTTATACACTTTTTATGTGCTTTAAATACATGTTCTTTTTCTGTACAATTACCCCAAAACAAGATTCCGTATCTTAAAATGGATCCTACGTATCCATGGTATGCAGTTAGTAGTGCGTTTTGATTTGTTTGCTTGGAGAGCATGTAGAGCGCATATGACTCATAATTCAGTTTCGAGAAAAGATTATCTGCATGTCTGTTTTCCAATTTAAATTAGTGTCAATGTTTAATCCTAAGAATTTAGTAGTTTCTATGTCACGAATTAATGTACCTTTATACATAATGTCAAAATTAGTCAACAATGGAATTCTATTGTTGAATGTCATTATATGTGTCTTACCTAAATTTATTTTTAAATTATTCAATGTCAACCATTTAATTACGTCATCTTATGTATTGGAAATGTCAAATTTGAGAAGTAATTCATTTTTACCAGAAAATATAATTGTGCTGTCATCAACAACCAAAATGGTGGGATGTTTTGTTATGTTTGGAAGGTCATTTATATACACATTAAACAAAAGTGGTCCCAGTACACTTCCTTGGGGAACTCCTAACTGAATTTCCCTGTATTCTGACAAAAAAATTACTTCTCTTTTTATTTTAGGATACAGGCGTGTTATTTGAGTACACTGCTTCCTGTTGGAAATATACGATTCAATTAATTTCAATACATTGCATCTTACCCCATATGCGTTCAATTTCTGTAAGAGTATCTCATGATCTCTTTGACACAGTCAAAGGCTTTTGAAAGATCCATGTAAAGTGCACAGACTGGTATCTTTTTATTAATGTTTTGCATTACTATTTTCAAAAAAATATAAATCGCCATATTGATACATTTGTTTTTTCTAAATCTAGCTTGTTCTTTTGCAAATAAATTATGTTTTTCAAAAGAAGTGTAAATTCTGTCATGTATAGCCTTTTCAAAGATCTTAGAAATTATTGGTATTAGAGCAATAGGGCGATAACACGTCATAGAATGTGGATCATTCTTTTTAAAAAGCGGTTAAATTATCGTTTTTTTTTTCAACTTATCAGGAAATACACCATATAAAATGCACAGATTAAAAATATGACTCAACACACCACAAATTTCTTTCGATACTGATGTAATAACTAACGTAGATATACCGTCATATCCCGTACTGTTAGTATTTTTAAGGTTAATTATAACTGAGTGTATCTCATTTGGTGATGTTGGTTTCATAAATAAGGACTTTATGTTTGCAGGAAGAGATATAGTGTGATCAAGTTCAATTTTATCCACGTGGTCAATAAAAAAATTATTAAATGATTTAGCTATCAGCAAAGGATCGTCAATTATAGAATCGTCAATCTTAATATGTTGTATTTTGTTTTTCGGTGCATTATATTTCGCGTTGTTAATCACCGTCCACGTAGCTTTGCATTTATTTCTGGCCGTATTTATATAATAATCATTTTGTGTTTTTTTTGTAAGTTTTATTATGCGGTTAAGCCTGGACGATAATGCGTTAAACTCTTTTTAGGGTTTCGTAGTCCACAAGGAACCCTTATAGTTTCGTCATGTCCGTCCGTCTGTCCATCCGCAGCCTAGCTCAAAGACGCCTGGTGCTAGAAAGCTGATATTTGACATGAATATAGACATAAGATATTGCAACAAAACTGTAGAATAAAATTTGGGAAAATATTTTTTTTTAAGGGTATCTCCTATACATATACAGGATGTAAAAAGACCCTTAACGAAAACTGAAACCACATATTGTACCAATCATTACGAACATTTTTTGCTTGGGCATCATACCTGGGAAATCACTGGTTTAGGAGATATTGAGGCTCAAAGTTAGTATGGAAGTTTTGTAATTAGGTACAAAATCGATGCATTTACCCCGCTAACCTGTTCTATAGATGTCCTATGCACTCAAAGATCAGTAGGTATTTCGAAAATTGGACGCGCGTATTTTTATAGCGGCTAGAAATAGTGAAAACTTCAAAAAAAAAAGTCGTTTACCAGGTTTTATTTTAGGTTAGTATGACTTGGCATGATGTCCAAAACGCGTAGACTTCGGCTTGGTGATGGGTCTTGTGACAGCCTGTATAGTGGGGTTGAATTTTTTTTTGGTTGAGTACCCCATTATGTGGGGTATCATTGGATAGGTTTTAAAAAATATTATTAGCTTACTCAAATCATTTTTCGATCAAGTGATTGGTTGGTCATATATCAAGCTTCGAAGTGAAAAAAAAATTATACTCAAGTGTCCCCCCCCTCTGCCGGCTAAACTATTAATTTGGAAGAGGTAAAAAAAATCATAAATGTACTACA
Organism: Euclidia mi; assembly: GCA_944739405.2. NCBI lineage: Eukaryota > Metazoa > Arthropoda > Insecta > Lepidoptera > Erebidae > Euclidia > Euclidia mi. The sequence goes on from OX123195.2 coordinate 14,376,412, forward strand.
TATAACGAATTTAAAAGGAAAACTATCACGGCTAAGTAGACATCACTAAACGATTTTAAACTTTCGCGATTAGTATACATTATACAAGGTTATATAGCGGGTCTTACTCGCGATAAATCTTATATTTAAGGCATAAATACATGAACATGTGAGAGCTCACTGTTTAAGTGTTCAGGGTCACAGAGGTCATACGTCCTGTATCTCAACGCGTTTTCTTATCATCACCTGCGACACTTGGCATCTGTTGTGACGTCCCTAGTGAACAGGGCGTATGACCTCTGTGACCCTGAACACTTAAACAGTGAGCTCTCACATGTTCAGGAGGTACTTAGACATAACGGATACAAGAATGAGATACACCGTCTGAAGAGGAGGGACCGTAAACCTGAGGTGAGCAGGGTGCGGGCTTACTTGCCTTACCTAAAAGGAGTAACGGACAAAGTTGGAACAGTACTAAAGAAATACTCCATTAAGACTGTATATAGTCCGCTTTCCAAGATAGCACACAATCTGCGCAGCCCAAAGGATGTCATTCCTTTTCAGACATCTGGCGTCTACAAGGTCGATTGCAGTTGTGGTAGCTCCTATATCGAACAGACCAAGCGAACAATTGCGGAAAGGGTCAAGGAACATATCGCAGCTGTGAAAAATTGACAAGTAAATAAGTCCGCTATAGCTGAACATTTATTGGAGTCTGGACCAAACCACTGGATAGAACTACATCAACCACAAGTCTTGTCCACCGAACGTCACTATTACTCCAGGATAGTGCGTGAAGCGGTTGAAATCAAAAAACACAAGAATTTCAACCGGGAGGATGGATTTAGATTATCAACAACTTGGAATCCAGTCATCAATAAGTGTAAACACCGCCGTAATGATACAGCTCAACAGTGTATAGACGTCATTAGTGTAGTGTGTCGAGGTACCGACAGTGCGATTAAAACTAAAAATAAAAATCCAGTGAGGGTAGGTGCCAAAACCCGCACAACACAAGGACGGCGCTGAGCTCACCAGTCCCGCCGCGACCACGGCTGAAGCAAGTCAGCCGAAACATTGGCAAAAAACGAGGTATTTATGCCTTAAATATAAGATTTATCGCGAGTAAGACCCGCTATATAACCTTGTATAATGTATACTAATCGCGAAAGTTTTAAATCGTTTATTGCAAACCGTTACGGGCCGGAAAATGTGATAATAATTAAAAATCTTGAATCCCTTCGGATAAAACGGGTATATATAGAAACTTCACTAAGTTTTTTGACGAAGTGTCGTGATAGCCAATTATTACCCGTTGGAGTACGTATTAAACAACGTAAAGATATTCCGCATTCCGAGGGCATTCTACATAATGCCAGTGTACGTCTTTTGAGACAATTAATCCGCAACTGTCGGTATGAGTTGTGTGGGGTACAGTGTGACTTATATAAAGTTCATACAAAGTGTTGTGAAGTGTTTTCAAATAGTGACTTCAACTGGTGCGATCGTGTCACGTACAATCAAGCTAGTCGCATTTACGATCTGCGTACTAAACGTCACAACACACAAGAAGTTCGATAAATTAAGGAACCGTAAGGAGAGGCAAGCCGGTAAAAATGGATACCCCGACAATCAGCAAACTGTAATTAATTTGCCGTGTGGTTGACGGCATAGAATACAAGTGTCACCACCCCCTATCTTCCCGTGGGTGTCGTAAGAGCCGACTAAGGGATAACACGATGCAAATACCATCTTTACGTAAAGACGGAAAACTCGACATCAAACCCTATACGACTGCCTCGTTGGTCTCGCGGCATAAATGTGCGCGTGGGATCGGGAGGTCCCGGGTTCGATTCCTGGGTCGGGCAGTGTTATTGAGTTTTTCTGTCACGAAATTCTCAGTAGCAGCACGGAGTCTGGAAATGTGCCCGGTACGGCAATAGGCTCGCCCCTTATTACGTGGGACTAAACTTTATCTGGCGAAAAGTGGGTGTAGAAATACACCTCTGCCTACCCCTTCGGGGATAAAAGGCGTGACGATATGTATGTGTATGTATGTATGTAATTAATTTATCGGATAACGTTATTGATAGCACGACTCAAAGCGTACTGGCTAAAGGGTTAAATTACGCTTTAACACCTAAACGGATTCCGTACGAGAATGTCATAAGCAGCATCGAGGAGGTTATAACGCGCAACAAGTTACCGTCTAACGATGCAGATACACTTAGACAGGATGTTGCCGTTATTTTACGTAAATCGAAGGCCCCGAAACCCAATATCTCCACAGAAGAGCGTCAGTCACTAAAAACATTGCGTGATGACACGAAGATTTTAGTGCTTAAAGCTGATAAGGGCAACGCCACTGTGGTGATGATGGTGGTGTGACTATGACAATAAAATAAGGAATCTGTTGAGTGATACTCTTATATACAAACCTGTGTCTTATAACCCGACGACCAGAGTAACAAAACGCATCAGGACTTTAATAAGGGACCACAAACACTTATTCACGGAAGATGATTATGAACGTCTACACAAACCTCAAATAGTGCAACCACCCAAAATATACGGTTTACCCAAAGTTCATAAGATGGATGTACCTCTGCGACCAATAGTGAGCCAAATAAATTCACCCACATACGGTTTGGCGAAACACATAAGCAAGGTACTGCAACCGTTAGTAGGTAAGACGGCATCTTTCGTCAAGGACTCTCGCCACTTTATTGACATCATCAAGAGCGTGACAATGGAACCAGACGAGGTGATGGTGAGTTTTGATGTGGAGTCACTATTTACCACTGTTCCAGTTCAAGATTGCCTTGAGGTCGTTGAGAGGAAGTTAGAGGAAAACGGTATATCTAAAGCATACACTGTTCTGCTAAAGAATTGCTTAGAAGGAAACTACTTCTTATACAGAGGACAACATTATCTCCAGATTGACGGAGTGGCTATGGGTAGCCCAGTAGCACCGGTAATGGCCAATATCTGGATGGAGTACTTCGAAAAATCCATAGACATGCAGGCATCCAATGTGAAGCTATGGAAAAGGTACGTCAATGATGTATTCTGTATAATGAAGGGCAATAAGAAAGACGTAGAACAATTTGCACATAGATTAAACTCCATGCATCCGAACATCAGATTTACATTTGAAATGGAGGTGGATAGATCGTTGTCCTTTCTTGACGTAAAAGTGACAGTTAAAGACAATGGTACCCTGGGACACACTGTATACAGAAAACCGACACACACTGACAGGTATCTCAACGCGTTTTCGCATCATCACCCGCGACACTTGGCATCTGTTGTGTCGTCCCTAGTGAACAGGGCGTATGACCTCTGTGACCCTGAACACTTAAACAGTGAGCTCTCACATGTTCAGGAAGTACTTAGACATAACGGATACAAGAATGAGATACACCGTCTGAAGAGGAGGGACCGTAAACCTGAGGTGAGCAGGGTGCCGGCTTACATGCTTTACCTAAAAGGAGTAACGGACAAAGTTGGAACAGTACTAAAGAAATACTCCATTAAGACTGTATATAGTCCGCTTTTCAAGATAGCACACAATCTGCGCAGCCCAAAGGATGTCATTCCTTTTCAGACACCTGGCGTCTACAAGGTCGATTGCAGTTGTGGTAGCTCCTATATCGGACAGACCAAGCCAACAATTGCGGAAAGGGTCAAGGAACATATCGCAGCTGTGAAAAATCGACAAGTAAATAAGTCCGCTATAGCTGAACATTTATTGGAGTCTGGACCAAACCACTGGATATAACTACATCAACCACAGGTCTTGTCCACCGAAAGTCACTAGTGAAGCGGTTGAAATCAAAAAACACAAGAATTTCAACCGGGAGGATGGATTTAGATTATCAACAACTTGGAATCCAGTCATCAATAAGTGAAAACACCACCGTAATGATACAGCTCAACAGTGTATAGACGTCATTAGTGTTGTGTGTCGAGGTACCGACAGTGCGATTACAACCAAAAATAAAAATCCAGTGAGGGTAGGTGCCAAAACCCGCACAACACAAGGACGGCGCTGAGCTCACCAGTCCCGCCGCGACCACGGCTGAAGCAAGTCAGCCGAAACGTTGGCAAAAAACCGAGGTATTTATGCCTTAAATATAAGATTTATCGCGAGTAAGAGAGAGCCTTTGAGCGTGGGCATAAACACGCTCATTAACCCGGCCTCAGGGGGACTTGAGCTACTTCTCTAGTCCCCACTGGGGTAATCCCTGTCCGGCGCGTCCACGTCGCGGGGGTGGGCACCGCACGTTTCAGTAGGCCGGAATGTGTTGGTGGCTGAGTTCGGATAGGGACCCAAACTTGTGGGGTATAACACAGACCCATGCCCAGGGTAACGGGTGAAGACCTTAACGGCTTCGGAGGCGGAGATGGAGTCCATCGGTACGGCAAAGAAGGCGGAAGAGGCAGGTCACAAGTACTTGCAACTTGGAACTTGGCAGAGGGCAGCAGCTCTGACAACACTATGTAGAGGCGGAGGAAGAGACTTCCAGGTCGGCTCTATAATAGACACTCTTGTGCGCAGCTAGATTAGCGAACACGGACAGGAGACTGCGGTGCAGAATAAAGAAGGTGAACAGTCTGCACTATTTACCCCATAAAACGCAGTGACGTGCCGCGCCGGCCCTCACGGCGCAGTGTGCTAGCGTATGCGTCCTCCAGGTGGCGGATGGAGGAATGGTCGGTAGTACAGCCTAGCTACGCTTCCGGCTAAGTCCGAAGGACTCGCTGACCAACGACGGGTGTGGTCCTCCAACATCATGGGGGTTGTGCGGCGGGCTAACAACCCTCCCATAGAAAAATTTCAAGTTACGAAACCGATAAGAGAGCATAAACGATCTGATCCCAAAACTAACGACCCTTGGCGTGGCATCCTGGATTTTAGATTAGCCTCGTGGAATGTGCGCTCTCTGTATAGACCCGGCGCCTTATATCAACTCAACAGTGAACTCCAAAGATACAACATCGGAGTCGCAGCCCTTCAAGAGGTCAGGTGGCCGGGCAAAGGAGAGTGCAGTGTTGATAATGGAGCAATTCTGTTCTACAGTGGTAGTGACGATGGACACCATACTAATGGCACTGGATTCATGGTATCAAAACACTTAGTCGGAAGCGTGATTCGGCTCGAAGCGATCTCAGACAGACTTTGTATACTTCGCATTAAAAGTAAATTTTGTAACATCTCAGTGGTAAATGCATATACCCCCACAGAATTAGCCGACGAAGACAAAAAAGATGACTTTTTTGACCACCTGGAGTCAATTTACGATCAACTACCAAGTTTCGACGCCAAAATACTGATAGGCGACTTTAATGCTAAAGTAGGACAAGAAGAGGTATTTATGCCAACCATTGGGAGGTATAGTAAGCACATTCAGTCTAATGACAACGGTATAAGACTAATAAGCTTTGCAACATCAAAAGCCATGGTGATAAAGAGCACAATGTACTGCCACAAGGACATATATAAAGGCACATGGAAGTCCCCTGATGGTAGAACGGTAAATCAAATCGATCACGTTCTTATAGACAATCGACACAAGAGTACCATACAAGATGTTCGAACATATAGAGGTGCCGACTGTGACAGCGATCACTACCTCTTAGGTGTAAAAATTAAAGCCAAGATCCGAGTTATATCCAGAAAATTTATTAAAAAGCTAGAATCTATTAATACAGAAAATTTGAAAAATAAAGAAATAAGAAGTAGCTTCCAGTTAGAACTTAGTAACAGTTTTAATCAATTAGTTGTAGACGACAATTTAGATAACAATTGGGCAAATATAAAAGATACCATAAAACGCGTAGCATGCAAGGTACTTGGGCTTAAGAAAGGAAAGAAAAAGAGGAAATGGTGGAATCAGGATTGTGAAAACATAATAGAAGAGAGAAGGAAATATAAGATGCTTTCAGAGCAAGAGCCTCGTTGGTTAGAGAAATTCAATCAAATCAAAGCGGAGGCAAGAACAGTAATTAGAAGAGCAAAGCGACATCACCTAGAAAGGAGGGTACAGGAAATGGAGACTCTCATAAAAGCTAATGAGGCTAGAAAATTTTACCAAGAAGTGCGATCTATGAAGAAAGGCTACCAACCGACAACACAACTCCTTGAAGACGATGATGGCAACCTGATAACATCTAAGGAAGAAATCAAAAACCAATGGCGCAACTACTTCCACCAACTGCTCAACTGTAGCCCATGTAGCGATCCACTTCCATGCACTAACAATAACACGGAAGTCCCAGTAGAACCCATAACATTCCGAGAGGTTCGAGAAGCCATTCTTAGGCTTAAAAACAATAAAGCTCCGGGTATTGATAACATACCGGCGGAAGTGTGGAAGTATGGGGGTGGTGCGGCCCAATCAAAATTATATGAAGTCCTACTAAAGATCTGGGAAACAGAACAATAACCAAGCGAATGGAATGTGGGAGTTATCTGTCCGATCCACAAAAAAGGCTGCAAGAAGAGGTGCACGAATTATCGAGGAATAGTTCTGTTACCAACAACGTACAAGGTTTTGTCCTACGTGCTACTAAAGAGACTGGAACCATACGCGGAAAAAGTCCTCGGTGACTATCAGTGTGGGTTCCGGCCAAATCGTAGTACTATTGACCAGATTTTCCTCCTTAAGCAGATAATGGAGAAGAAATGGGAATATGCGCAGAGTGTTCACTCATTGTTTGTGGACTTCACTAAGGCCTATGACAGCATCAATAGAAACGCCTTGTACGTCATACTGAGAGAGTTTCATATCCCTAAAAAACTAGTTGATATGATTCAAGTGGCCACCAAAGATAGCAGAATGAGAGTCCGAGTTGAGGACGAGCTAACAGAAGAATTTGCAGTAGTCACTGGACTAAAGCAAGGCGATGCCCTGTCACCCATGCTTTTTAATTTAGTTCTAGAATATGTCCTCAAAAGAGTGCAAACACTAGATGTTGGACTGAAACTGAATGGAAGGCATAGGGTGATAGGGTACGCTGATGACCTTGCCTTACTGGGAGAAACCAAGGACGAAGTTCGGCGATCCGCAGAGGTTCTTGAAACGGAAGCTGGAAAAGTAGGACTCAAAATAAACTATGCCAAAACAGAATATCTCCTTATGAAACGGTACAAAAACACGCGCGTCCAACGCAACAACCTACGCGTAGGAGATACAGTGGTCAAAGGCGTTGCTAAATTTAAATATCTAGGGTGTACTGTGACAGACACGAACACAAGAGAAGAGGAAGTAGATATTCGCATCCAAAACGCGCTTCGATGCAGTGCCGCGCTACATAAAGTGCTAGCGTCCAAGCTCCTCAGCAGAAACACCAAGATCCGAATCTACAAAACCGTCATTCGACCAATACTAATGTACGGATGTGAAGCTTGGACGCTAACACTAAAAGAGGAAAGAAAACTTCTGGTAGCGGAGAGGAGGATCTTTCGAAAGATCCTAGGACCTGTGCAAAGACCTGATGGGAGTTGGAGAATTAGAAGGAACGCCGAAATTGAAGAACTGGTGGCTGAACCCAATGTGATTGGAGAAGCGAAAGCGCAAAGACTTCGATGGCTAGGCCACCTAGAAAGAATGGGAGAGGATCGCAGCGTAAAGAGAGCATATCTCGGCCGACCAACTGGACGTCGCCCGGTTGGTCGACCGAGATATCGCTGGAGTGATGTAGTTAAGGAGGACCTTCGGCAGCTCCAAGCCATTAACTGGCAAGAAACTGCGAGGGATCGGGTGAAGTGGCGAGCTCTCATATCGGAGGCCAAGACACACTTTGGGTCGCTGAGCCATCGGAGTAAGTAAGTAAGTATTGCGAGTAAGACCCGCTATATAACCTTGTATAATAGACATCACAAGTTTAAAAGTAATCGTCGTTTAACTTATAAATACCTATTTCTGTGAGTTTACATTGGGAGCGCTGGCTTAATCTTAAAGATATACGTACTTTTGTATGTAATGTACTACGGGGTACAATGTGGGCCCGTTTTTAGTCCCATGTGAAACAGAAGTTATTATCAATGATGGCCATTATGGGCAACTACGGAACCCTACATTGCGCGTGGCCCGACACGCACTTGGCCGGTTTTTTTTACTTTTGTCGGTGCGATCTTGCCTATAATGCCATAAAAGTACTCTTTTACGTTTGTAGCATAGCTTAATGCCTTTAGTTATCCACCGTTTTTGTGTATTTACTATAATTATTACCACAGGAAAACACAAACGGTAGAATAAGAGAAATGTATCGTAAAAGCTATCGAACGATTTAACAGGATCATTACCTCAAAAGATTCATTAAAAGTCAATGATTTTATGCACTCACAACATCACGTTTTTCAGCATACCAATATTTGAAAGTCGTGCTGGTTTTTACCGGACACGTAAGAAGTTGTGCGGTACGGTCAGAAAGTGCGAATTCAATAATTTTGGATTTGCACCTAGGGACATTGTACATACAATTGTCCAAGCATGTGCCACTAACTATACGATTGGGCTCTTTAAAGGCCCATTTTAAATTATAACTTGTCAAAAGATTTAAGAAATGTGTTGATATTCTTGTTTTAGCTATGATGTTTATATTAAAATCACCACATAGGACTACTTTATATTTAATCAGACAAAACTTCGATAATAAAGCACTGAGTTTATCAAAAAATATATTTAAATGTTCTTGAAGCAATTTGGGTGGTTTGTAAACGCAAAGTACAATTATTTTATGATCTTCGAGCATAATTCCTGAAATTTCAATGATACCTACCTCACAAAATCCATCGATTGGTTTGTACTTTAAGCATTTTCGAACGAGGATACATGTCCCACCTCGGTGATTTTTTCGGCAATAATATGACCCTAGCGTTAAATTAGTAATGTCAATATGTTGAATATCAGAATTTATCATATTATGCTCTGATATGCACAAAATATCTATGGCCTTATTTTCTTTTCGAAGAAGTTCTAGAGATAACGTTAATAAGTTAGATTTATTGATAAGTCCATTCATGTTTTGATGTAGTATGGTAATTTCGTGTTTGTTGTTATCGTTAGGCTCGAAAAAAATTGTTGGCATTATTCAATGTATTCGATTTACCTATTCTATCATTATTACAATTGCATTGCCCGTCTGTTTGAGTGGAATTGTCTAATAAATTTGGTGTTTTAGACGCACTATATTTCAAATTATTTCTTTGCAAATCTTTACTATACTTGTCATACTTTGATTTATAAACTATGAGTAATAATTCTTTTAAGATTAATTGAGATATATGTAAAGAACGGATGGCCTGTCTGGGAAATTTGTATTTAAAATTAATACAATAAAGTTGTATTTAAAATTATTTCAACAATTATTTATTTTGTAATTAACAGTTTGTTGAATTTGTTCAATTGTGAAAATGGAATGTGTATGTTATGTCAAAGTCAGTTTGTTTTTTTTTATACAAAATATTTGTGGTATATTTGAGGCATAATTCTATATTTCTCAATGGCGGCCACCATGGAGGTATATAGAACTATAACTCCATGGAGGCCACAGTGAAATTATTTGAATTGATTTAACTCGGAAATCTCTTATTTATATTTATAATAGATAAGGTGAAGGAGAGATCTTCCAATTACAATAAAGATGAGAAACCGAAAAATTAAAAACAGGTTCATTTACTCCAACACTTTCCGATACTGATCACCAGATCGTATAAATAAATTGTATATTAATTAAAATAAATAATAATAAGAATTGTGTGATAAGAGAGTGTTGTGGGGTAGGTAAAAGAAGATGTAGTGACAAGCATCAAGAACGGTATGCTAAGATGGTTTGGGCACGTGGAGAGGATGGATGACGAAAGACTGACCAAACAGATATATAAGGCAAGTGTGGAAGGGACAGGATGAAGGAGGAGACTTAGGCGGACGTTCTCTGACCAGATTGGAGACATCCTAAAAACAGGACGGGTTGGAAGTACCCTGAACAGAAGAGCATGCATGAGGAATCTGATGGGAGTGAATGAAGCAAGAAAGATATGTCAGGATCGTTGCAAATGGTGTTCCGTAGTCTCTGCCTACCCCTCCGGGAAACAGGCGTGTGTCTATGTATGTATGTAAATAATAATAATAAATGATTAAATCAGATGAGATGCAAAGCTATACGATGACATAAATGTATTAAACATAACATAAAGTAACATAACATAACGTAACATAACATAACTTCACGCCTTTTATCCCTGAAGGGGTAAGCAGAGGTGTATGATACACCCACATGTCGTCAGTTATGTTTAGGTGCCAATGTAATGGGGGGCGAGCCTACTACCATCTACCGGGTACATTATTAAAAATAAAATTAAAAAGAGTTTTCTATAATAATTTTTATTATTATTACCCTAAAGTCAAAATTTTGATTATTTTTTTATGCCATCTATTTGTTTCTGAACTGAAATGAATATAATTTTAATTATTTAAACAATTTCAAATACATAATAGTACATACATACATAGACTCACGCCAGAGGCATTTTAAACGCCCACTTTTCGCCAGTGTTTTGATCCCACGTAATAGGTGGCGAGCCTATTGCCGCTTATTGGGACATTTTGTTTGCCAGAGCCTCGTCCGTTGATCGGCATGTGCACCACTTGCAGGTGAGGTTGGCTTGGGACCCTAAGTTCTTGGTGGGAACCCTATGCACCCAATATATAATAGTCTTTGAACCTTTTTTCTATAAATTCTGTTTGATGACCTTCTTGTTGTGTAGACGTCAGTATGACGTACCCGCTGCTTGACAACCGTTGTGTGGACAGTTTAACATACTGGCCGTCATATTACTCGTGACGGGTAATTTTTTGATTCGCGCCTGTATCCGCGAAGGGGTAGGCAGAGGTGTAATATTACACCCATATTTCGCCATGAATTTTTAGGTGCCACGTAATAGGCAGCGAGCCTATTGCCGTGACCGGGCTCATCACCAGACTCCGGGCTGCTACTGAGAATTCGGAAAAACCCAGTAACACTTTTTTTTTTATGGGTTTTACTTATGAAATCGAAAAGGATAGAAGAATGGCGTTCCTCGACGCTATGATTGGCGTACGAGATGACGGTTCCCTGAGCCACTTCATATACAGGAAACCAACGCACACAGATCGCTATCTACACGCCGACTCACATCATCACCCACGTCAACTGAATTCCGTTATAACGTCGCTTACCGACCGGGCATACAGCTTGTGTGACGAGGAACATTTAGATAAGGAAATTTCACATATAAGCGACGTTCTACACAAGAATGGGTACAGTAGGCGAATCAGACCACCCAGACATACCAAGAAACACCTGGACTTCAAGGTTGAACGACACCCAGCGTACTTGCCGTACGTCAAAGGAGTGACAGATAAGGTCGCCAATATCCTTAAGAAGGTCTCAGTTAAAACTATCTTCACTCCTTTTAAGAAACTGTCGCAATATATAAGATCGCCGAAAGACAGTCTTCCCTTAGAAAGGTGTATACAAAATTGACTGCAGCTGTGGGAGTTCCTATATAGGACAGACTAAACGCACCATCTCTTGCCGGATAAAGGAACACATAAGGGCAGTCAAAAATAATGAACCACACAAGTCAGCCATAGCTCAACATCTCTTAGACTCGGGTACCGACCACTGGATTGAGTTACACAACCCTCAGGTGCTTTCGACAGAACGCCACTACATACCCCGAATGGTTAGGGAAGCTATTGAAATTAAAAAGTTCAGAAATTTCAATAGAGAGGATGGGTTTCAACTGTCGAGTATCTGGCATCCAGTGGTACGTCTATGTAAAACCCGTGAAAATAAAAAAGTCAAACCGCGAGCTGACGTAGTGAGTGTAGTATGTCGTGATCGCGTACAGTGCGATAGTGAAAACAGTGGCAGTGGTGTTGTACGCAAAAAACGAGTAAAAAAGCGGGTAGACCGTTATACTTGCTCGTAACATTCATCCACCCGCAATACCCTCAGTACATCCGTGAACATGGCGCTTGCAACAGTGCCGAAATATCGGTTACTCCAAACAAAGGTACGTGGTATAAATCCCGAAAGACAATTTAAAATAAGTTTAAATGACCACGAAAGTTTAAATTCCTATAAAGTAACACTTTTGCCCGACCCGGGAATCGAACCCGGGACCTCCGATCAGCAGTCGCATACGCTATCCACTGGACCACGGAGGTAGTCAAAAGGCAGGTTAAAAGGCCAAAGTTGTATAATTAAATATTTCTCAATTTATCAGTGCTAAGTAAGGTTTGACAAATGTTTTCAGAAACGCGAATATAGAGTTGAGATGGAGTTGATCGTATGTTATGTGAAATTTGAGATCTTTCAAGCACAAATACTCGAAATATGGTCAATTATTTTTTTGTGAAACAGAAAAATTATTAAGTATGAGATAATTAGTGTTTAAATTGTTCTCAACGCGAAATTCTCAATTCAGAAACCGGCCGTTAATCTCTTCCGTTATTTTTTGCGGGTTATGATAGTACAATAAAAATGTAAGTAACTGCAATATAAATCACGGATTGAATCTCACAATAATAAAATGATATAAGCAAACGATTCGATTAAGATTCGATTCCTACTCTGTAACTACCAACATTATTATAGTTACGTATCTTCCTAAGACTCCATGTATAAAAGTAAAAAAAATATGAAATAACAGACGTCGCGTCGTTGCTAAAAAAGTATATAAATGATTTATCATTAAAATTTTTGGTCACCTTTGATACGAATTAGAATTAAATTTCAAAGAGGACGTGTTTCCTAAAACAATTGGTTTTACTTTGTAGCGCTCGTAGCGATGTAGTGTAGTGCACCTTGTGACTTGGCTTGCCATTCGCAACAGATCGACTAAGTTATGCAACGCTTGCGCAGGTCGCCATTTGAATGGGTGACCACGTGTGGCATTTAGATCTAAGCGCTACCGTGCTTTGGAGGGCACGTAAAGCTGTCTGCCCCGGATCTTGTCTCAGACTAAGAATCGTTAGGCCATGTCGGGGGCCTTTGGGTGGTCTGAAAACTCCGAGTCTCCGACACTAGAGTTGGCCACACACTCACACGAAAAATAAACAAAACAAACTTTGTTGTCCTTTGACAATTTAGATCTTGTTTTAATCAAGTTCTAAACGTTAGAATAGATTTGATAAAAAAACTCACATACCAACGAAATACACTCTCCTCGGGTTTTTTCCAACTGATACAATGAATACACTAAAATTATTAATTATTTTGTACAAGAAATTATTTATTATAATATCAAAACGCCTTCAAGGATAAATCTCCTGGCTAATCCACGTGCCGGCCACCATGACTTTCATTTCCTCCACAAAAAGAAACAAAGAAGTCTTAATTTCCCCACAATGTGGGTACTTATTAAAAATCTAGGGAAGTGTTGTTTACGCCGCCATCCATCAAGGGAAGATGATTAATTGCTACACATTATCGACAGCTGCGCACCCTATTCATAACTCCATTACTGCTTAGATCGGCAACCAGCTTTGTTTTTAATCTTCGAGAGAAAGTTCCAAGTTGTTGATTGGTTGTATAGTTATTGTAAGGTAGGTTCGGTTTCGCAGATCAGTCTGAATTTCCTTAAGAACATATATGATAACGATAAAAGTGACATTGCCAGGAGTTTTTATATTGGTTTGCAAAATATTTTTGCATGTGCCTGGCAATGTTAAAACCCAGACTAAATCTTTTGGCTTATTATTTTTTTAATTCTTTAAACATTAAACTACAACATTTAAAAATTGCACGTTGCCTCAAATAAATTTTTGTAACTTATTTTTATTTTCATAATTTTCTATAGCCCCGCTACTCGCCAGCTAGATCTGCAGTTCCGTGTTTGGGGTATAATAGGAGAGTTAGGAGGCAAGTTTTCAGCTTGCCTCAAATACCTACCCAAAATTGATGCCAGCAGCGCTCCTACTACTAGTCATATCGATCGAGAGCTGTTGAACATCGATCAGTTGCAAATTAATGGCCGTCCTTATGTGTCTATGTTTTTCATTACTCCCCCTACCTACGTGCTCTGAAATCAGACTACTTTATACTGCGGTCTATTTTCGTTTTACTGTCTTCAATTTTTTCGTTGTACCTTTTTAATGGATGGATTACAGGCTAAGATAGTAATGTCATATTCGTCTTTGTATACGAAAATCTCTGGTTATTATTCATTTAAAATATAATAATTTTAGATTAAAGATCTTTTTATCCACAGGTATTTGTTTACACCTTTAGATTTTCAATCATGTGGAAAAATTGAACTTGCACTGAAGTTTGCCTGGGCTATCAATATGATGGTAATACTTTAGGGTCCTTGATGATATGACATTTAAACACGTGAAATATTTAATGCTTAACAAGCATTAGGTATTTAAACAACATAAAGAGTGTTTAATTTTTTATAAGCATCTTTTGGCAAAAAGTTCTTCATTTTTTTATCTTATACCTAACAAGTTTGCATTTTCGACAAAACTGGCTAGTTGTAGTAACAGTATATTATTCGAGGCATAGAATTCCAAACACTTACAAAATCTGATTCTGAGTGGTCGTCGAATAACAAAGAATGAAGATCTACACCTGATGTGAAACACTAAATTCCCATCAAATAACATGTTGGCAGAAATAGAATTCACGTACGATTAAAGGGATTTGAGGCTACATCAGCCAAACGTAGCAATTAACAGTGAGGTGCTAATTGCTGCAAAGGGTTAAGCTGGCTAGTTTGGACTTGTAAAGGTATGTACACTCTACTAAGATTAGGTACAGGTAAAAAGCAAAGCCTCTTGTGAAAAGTGTAAGGCTGCAAAAAGTGAAGTGTATTACTGACCCGGCGAGCGACTGGCCTTAGAAAATAACGTTTTGCTGATACAATGTTGGTTTGCACCTGGTGTTCATAATGTGTTTAGGCCAATTCACGATATTCATTATATAACACCCGTGGGTTCAAAAATACTCAAAAGGTTAAGCAATGAATAAAATTCTTGGACAACGTATACATGGGCATCCAGCCCCAAACTGGACAAAGCCGGAAACAATTGATAAACTTACTTACATAATATAGATACGAAAACTGTGCGCCGCAGTGACACAGCTTACGCCAAGCGACAGAAAAATAAATCTTGCCTATGACACGAAGGTTTATCGAAGCAGACAGTCCCTAAAAGTCAGTCCTGATTAATAAAAAATAAAATAGTTTTTGCCCGAGCGCTTAGTTTATGCCTATCATGGGTGCTACTGATCGCATCAAAAAGAAACCTTTGGCTATTCTCGTGTATAAGTTTTAGAACAGAAAAGTTTCAACAAAATCTGATCTATACAAATATCCTTCCATTCTCATAAACATTAGCGTTTAAAACAGTAATAGGTTGTTGTTATAAAGTTTTCAATGAAAATAGACTGAGCCAAATGGCGATCCCATTCTTTTATCACGAGGTTTGTTTTATCAACATTAAGAAGTTATTCGGTCAGCAGTCACAACTAATTGTCTGTCATAAATTTGTCAAAGTATTACTCTCAGTTGGATGTCCGCTTTATCTTGTATGAAAAGTTTTGTTGCTCCTTCCTATTTCACGGCTCAAAAACTCTGAAACTTTGTCAGTTTGGCACAGACATCGCTTTTCTGATAAATAAATACCTACCAGCAAATATTTTAATCTATTTTATGTCTGGCGTATATTTTCCTCTTTTCAATGAAAGTTAGTAGTATGCCATTGGAGAGACCTTTGTCTACGGGAACGTGATGATAATGAATAGTTTTTGTGCTTTAATAAATATTGATGATATTAAATTCTAATAAATGTTTTAATCGCTTCGATTTTTTTTTATATTTGAATTGGGAATGGACAAATGAATACATACATAATTCCCAATTCGGGGCTCGATACATCGGTTTTTGAGGTTTGCGATTAAATCTATTCAATAGCAATCTCTGTAATAAGTCTGAAAACTCTCCCAATAGCCTTAATACTTCAAGCGCTTAATTACAAAACAAGAACGTAATATTATTCGTGTTTAGTCCTTACCTTAGCTGGATAAAAAAATATACTTTGGCTAGTCTAAATGTTTGTACTCGTTTTACTTCCAAACGACTGCATCAAATTGGATTTATCTTTCTTTTATGTGTTCGTTACTGTCAGGAGGTGTGTGCAAATATAAAAAATATAACTGTAAGTAGTTCGTCAGATCAGGTAGATTTACATAATTGCAACTGTCTTTAAAATTCCTTGAAACTAATTTGGATTAGAAATGAATAAAAATAAACATTGAAATTGAACTACAGTTTACGGATTTTATCGCGTTATATTGGTATCACTTAGTTTTTAGGGTTCCGTACCTAAAAGGTAAAAAACGGAACCCTATTACTAAGCCTCCGTCGTCTGTCTGTCTGTCTGTCTGTCTGTCTGTCTGTCTGTCTGTCTGTCTGTCTGTCACCAGGCTGTATCTCATAAACCATGATAGCTAGATAGCTGAAATTTTCACAAATGATGTATTTCGATTGCCGCTATAACAACAAATACTAAAAATAAAAAAAATAAAAAAATTAAGGAGGGGTCCCATACAAAAAACGTGTTTTTTTTCGTATATTTTGCTCAAAATTACTAACTGTTACAGGTAGACGCTTTAAATTTTTACAGAATATGTAGTTGTATATTGCCTTTTAAAATAAATAATTAAATTTAAAAAAAGTAAATAATAAAGGGGGGCTCCCATACAACAAACGTAATTTTTAAGCAATTTGTTACTCGATCTTAATAAACAGGTAGAAACTTATAAAGTATTTAAGTATACATACAACGAACGTGATTTTCTTTTATAGATGATGGTACGGAACCCTATGTGCGCGAGTCCGACTCGCACTTGCCCAATTTTTATTACATTTAAACCGAATGATCTAGAAACTACATTTTAATTTATTATTAGCCGAAGTTTCAAATCCTTGACAGGATTCATGGTCAAGGCAGACTGCGGTGAAATTTGTCTTTTACTTGAATGTATCCTACTAATATTATAAATGTAAAAGTTTGTGAAGATGTATGTATAGATGGATGTATAGATGGAGGGATGGATGGATGGATGGATGTTTGTTACTCTTTCACGCAAAAACTACTGAACGGATTTGGATGAAACTTTACAGTAATATAGTTTATACATCAGAATAACACATAGGCTACAATTTATAAAGATTTTGTATAATGTTGCCATACTATAATGAAAAGTATCAACTAACTCGGCAAAAATCCTGTATTATCTTTTTTTGTTTGCTTGGGTCAAATTTAGTAATTGGAATTTTACCCCCTTCCTGATGATTGATCTGATATATTTTGGTATACACTCATATTGTCATCGAGATTAAAAGATTTAAATGATTGTAAATTCAAGATGGCCGCCGATACAAAATGGCGGATCACTTATTACTTCACAACAACGTCAATATGGGTATCAAATGAAAGGGTTTGATTGGTAGAATGGAGCTCACTATGAAAAATCCAAGATGGCCGCTGCCACAAAATGGCGAATTATTTAATTCCACAAATAACTCAATATGGGTATCAAATGAAAGGGCTTGATTCGTAGAATAGAGCTCGCTATGAAAAATCCAAGATGGCCGCCGATACAAAATGGTGGATCACATATTACGTCACAACAACCTCAATATGGGTATCAAATGAAATGGTTTGATTTGTAGAATGGAGCTCACTATGAAAAATCCAAGATGGCCGCTGCTACAAAATGGCGGATTATTTATTTTCCACAAATACCTCAATATAGGTATTTAATGAAAGGGCTTGATTCGTAGAATAGAGCTCACTATGAAAAATCCAAGATGGCTGTCGCCGCAAAATGGCGGATTACATATTTTCCACAAATAACTCAATATGGGTATCGAATGAAAGGGTTTGATTGGTAGAAAGGAGCTCACTATGAAAAATCCAAAATGGCCGCTGCCACAAAATGGCCCATTATTTATTTTCCACAAATACTTCAATATGGGTATCAAATGAAAGGGCTTGATTCGTAGAATAGAGCTCACTATGAAAAATCCAAGATGGCTGTCGCCGCAAAATGGCGGATTACATATTTTCCACAAATAACTCAATATGGGTATCGAATGAAAGGGCTTGATTGGTAGAATAGGGCTCACTATGAAAAATCCAAGATGGCTGCCGCCACAAAATGGCGGATAACATATTTTCCACAAATACCTCAATATGGGTATCAAATGAAAGGGCTTGATTGGTAGAATAGAGCTTAATATGAAAAAGCCAAGATGGCCGCCATCACAAAATGGCAGATTACCTATTTTCCACAAATACCTCAATATGGGTATCGAATGACAGGACTTGATTGGTAGAAAAGGGCTCACTATGAAAAAAGAATGAGAAGTATCAACTAACAACAAAACTAAAAACTTGAAAAAAAAATTAACTAAAAAAAAATTGTTTTGGGCGCAACGTATCCAGAGTAAACATTATTTAAAAAAAAATCACTTGCCCAACGATTTTATATTTGTATGATCAATACCCAAGGTTGATGAGAAGATTGATGCGATCTGGTAGCCGAATTACTTTTTAGCTTTTAGTACATAACCTAACTACATCATTTTTATTGTAATAAAACAGTATAACAAAAAAATATAATTATGTTTTTTATAATGCTCATTCTAGAGTAGTTATCAAATTGTTTACAAAATTGATAGATTTGTTGCCAGATCATTATTTAATGTAGATGAACTTTGTCTTTTACAGTAATTAGTTTGGACGAATAGTTTAATAGTTATCACGATATAATTGACCTAAGCGCAGCGTTAGTAAAACCGCTTACTATGAGTTGGCGCGCTTAAGCGCAGCGGGGCGGAGGGGCGGTCTGATTTTGTACTTTGTGGTAATGCTTTCAGTTTTTACTTTTGCTGCTCTTCTATTCAGTAGGTATATAAGTTGTTCAATAACTTTAATAATATACACTACATACTAATCTTTACCTGAAGTTTGACGACTATGAAAACAAAAGTAATTTTAAGTATTATCTGTTTATATATGTATGCTACACGGCTAATGTGTGATGAAATTTGATATGGATAGTCTGAAACCTGGGAAAGTACAAAGGCTACTGTTTATTAAAATTTCATGCGGGCGAAGCCGTGGGCTAAAGCTAGTACGTTATAAAGTTAAAAACGTTATTATCGTACAGCCTTTCGCGGCCTACCACTGGACATTGTCCTCGCCTAATTTGGGTACACCTCATTGCATTTGGAGGATTTGGTTTACTCTACCTAACAGGCTAGAATGCTAGACGGTTGATAAAAAAATTGTTGTCGAGTCTTCCCTCTCTTTGCAAATATACCACTTACTTCTTGTATTTTCTTTAGTCCCTTATGACACTCACTGCATAGATGGTGTAGTGATAGTTTCTATACTTAATCCTTCCCCATACGTAGAATATTGCCATAAATTTCATTTCTATTTTTTTTTAATAATGACATATAATATCCAAGTCTTGGGCAAAATCTGGTGTTAAGCTTAGTGGTTGTGTTGTTATAAGGCTTCAAGATCTTGAACATGTAAGCTTGAATTTTCAATGGTGTGAGAAATGTCTGTTTCGCTCTTGTAATTAAATATCCAAAATCAAATCAAGGCGAAGTTAAATCGAGCATTGTTAAACCTAAAACCTAACGCGTCGACATGTACGTGTGCTCCTAATTAAATCCAATTTTCACGAACCAAATCGCACAACAGCCAGTATCTCTTTAATTATTCGCAAACATTTTAATTGCAAAGTGTGCGAACGAACGTCACGGGTGTGACGACATATGACAGACCGCGAGTTTATTTCACCACATCGCAGGTCAATGACCTTGTATTTAGGATGGCGGGGCTGAACTGTTTCTTATTTTAAATAGTTGGTAAAAATATAAAAAAACTGTTTAAAATAATAATAATTATGAAAGAACAATAATATAATGTTTTAAGGTACACTGTTTTGTACTCAAGGAGAGGTTTTTTGTTTCGTTACATGATATTAAACTGTAATGTGATTTTTAAAATTATGCGATCGTTTCCAATGTAAGTACACTTCGACAAGTATCACAACGTAAGCGACTGCAACGCCGAAGGTCGCGGGTTCGATTCCCGCTCAAGTCAAACATTTGTGTGCATGAACATGGATGTTTGTCTTGGTCTGGGTGTTTCTATGTATAATATGTATGTATTTACAAAAAAAAAAGTATATATGTATGTTTATCCATTATCTAGTACCCATAACACAAGCGCTGCTTAGCTTGGGACTAGATATGGTGATGTGTGTTTGTGGTAGAATATAGAATATTATATTAACATATCAATTGTCGGTTCATGGTCTGCCAGATGTGATTACCCAGCCTGATCAAAGGGTTCGTCCAAGAATGGACAAAAGGGAGGTTCCTCCTAGATTGGAGAGAAGTAGCACCTCGCCTTCTAAAGGCTGCTACACACAGTGCCGGCGGCCGAGTCGCGTGCGGCCGGTGGCACTCAAAGCCGCCGGCCTGGCCGCACGAATGAGCCGCCGGCATGGCCGCGCGGGTAGGCCGCCGGCCGGCCGCGGGTTGCAACTTCCCACTTTATTTTTATTTTATTATTATTTATGAATTTTATTAAACATTATTCTTATATTTAGTTACATTATGCCCCACAAAGCCTTGTAACATGTTTGACTGTGGGATCCAGTCTCCGTACTGTTATAACACTTATAACAATAGTTTCTGCAGGTACAATGTTATGAAATTAAATTAAATATTACAAAGCAATTATATAAAGGTGGGAATTTAAACTAAATACAATCTAAATAAAACTTCTTAAGTTTTTTCTTAAATAAAATTTTATCTTTTTCTTGACGGGTGTCCTCAGGCAGACTGTTTAACAGGTATGGCAGGCGTTTTTTTAAAGTTCTATCTCCATAATAGTTATATACTCTTGGCACTGTAAATCTGCCGGAGGACATCGATCGAGTATTGTAGTTATTTGTGACCTCCTCCAAGTTAATCTCCGGATTGCTATGGTTGTTAACTAAAAGAAGATATTTATGCTTTAATTTAACTGGTAAGATTTTACAGATTTTGTACAGTTTTGCATCATCATTTTTATATTTTTCTTTAGTTTTATTACTAACTAGTAGTTTTATAAATCGGTTTTGAATTGCCTCTATTTTGTCAATATATGTTTTAAAGATAAGACCATAGCAATCCAAAGCGTAATCGAGGATGGAATCTACTAATGACAAATATAAACATCTCAATGTACTAATAGGAACCTTATAACTTAAATAATAAAATTTACACAATAGTATTCTAAGTTCATCGCATAAGTGTTCTACATGATGGAGCCATGAAAATTTTTCGTCTATTTTCATGCCTAGGTAAGTTACACTATCTACTTTTTCTATGGGGTTACAATTACAATTTAACGATTTGTTGTGAATACATTCAAATGTGTGAGTATACAGGGGCGAGGAATTAACAGGAGGTGGTAAGTAGGGAGAGTGTACTATAAGTAATTTAGTTTTGTCAGTGTTCAATACGATACCATTGTCGTGGGACCATTTTACGACAGCATCTATGTCCTGTTGTACCCGACGACAAGCGTCAAGCATGTCGGTGCCGGCTAGCAACACACACAGATCATCTGCGTACATGTGTGCGGAGCAGTGCTGCAGCACATTGCACGCGCTATTAACGTGCATAAGGTAGCTTACAGGTGCACATCCAGAGCCCTGCGGTACTCCGCATCGCACCTCTATCTTGTCACTGAGTGTGTCACTCACCTTTACGCGGTAGGAACGCGCTGTGAGGTAGTCACTGAACCACTGGTTCAATGGTTTTCCCACACCACATTCCCTCATCGCATTAAGAAGGGTGTTAAACTCTAAGGTATCAAATGCTTTTTTATTACGAAAAATATTAAAATAATGAATTTCTTTTCTTCTAGGAAGGTGTTAATTTCATCTGTAAATTTGGACAATAATGTGTTGGTACTTCTCCCTTTTAGAAAACCATGTTGACAATTATCAAATATTTTGTGCACTTGTAAGTATTTGCTTAATTGACTAACGATACATTTTTCCATAATTTTATCTTGTGTGTGGTCGTTCTATTAGGGTTGTTAACCAAACTTTATAATGACGTATCATACTTTATTTTTGGCAATTATACTTTATGCTTTTGTATACAAATAAAGTATATGAAAATACTTTACTTCCAACCCTGACTGTGACGTGTAAAACCAAACACTAATTATGAATACTTATCTATATAACGTTACACATAAGTTAAATGGATGATGGGAACTATTTAGGCTCAAAGAGATCTAAAAGAATTTTTTTTACAGAAAAAGGCAATTGGCAATAGTATAGACTCACGCTTGTATCCCCGAATGGGTAGGTAGAGGTATAATATTACACCCACATTTCGCCATGAATTTTTAAGTACCACGTAATAGGGGGCGAGCCTATTGCCGTTACTGGGCACATCACCAGACTGCGTGCTGCTACTGAGAATTTCGAAAAACCCAGTAACACTTTTGCCCAACCTGAGAATCGAACCCGGGACCTCCGATCAGCAGTCGCATACGCTATCCACTGGACCACGGACGGAATTTATACTTAATCATATCTCCGTCCTCGCCACTTCAGAAGTTCAGAATTAAAGAGTTCAGTGATGAATCCAAAGTGGCGAGAAGAAAGAAATAGAACGTCAATAATTAACGTAATTAAAAACGAATTGTTTATTTTTTAATTTTTATTGTCAAACAAGCTATGACACATTAAAAGATAGAAAAATGTGGCAAAAAAGTTGGCAACCCTACGTTCTGTACAACTGGAATGATGCCCGGCGGCTTTCTACGGCCGATGCCGGCGGCACCGACGCTCGCCAAAAGCTGGCGGCATGAGCCGCGCGACAAAAGCCGGCGGACCATGCCGCCGGCACTGTGTGTAGCAGCCATAATGTAACGCGTATATATACTTTCCAATATATAGCCTAAATACTTTTCACCAATTCTCGACTTTATTTTATCGTTTGTACAAGTCATGCTACATTAATCTAGGTCAGTAGATATAGCACAGTAATTTAAAAAGGAAAGGAAACCCTTTCTGACGGCAAGTAAGAATAAGTATCGTCTTCAAAAGAAATTTGTTTCTGATTTTTTGTAGGACTTTGTTTTTTTGGAACGCCTATATTTGAAGATGAATTTCACCAACTTTTATTTATTGTATCATCTTGCTTGAAGTATATTTTTCAAGCATATTTTGACAACTGAGCTGAGATTATGGAATTCGAAGGTAGAAGACGAAACTCTGGAATGCGTTCTAGCAAACGTGTCTAGCTTCTGGTCATTAGTTCATTTATTCTGTTTATATCTGCTGATGTAGAGCGTGTGTTTAATCTTTTAATTACTACTTTTCTGCGGATAAAATCGGTTTTATGCGTGGATATTACTTATGGAGCTATTAAAATACTAAACAGAAACTGCTTTGTCTTTGTAATTTCATATTTGAAATCTTATTCTACGTATTCTTTTCATACTTTGAGAGAGTCAGCAATTGCAGGTGAAACAGGCTACAATTTAATATCATCTATCAAAAGCCCAGTTGTGGCCAACTTGCTTAAATTTACGAACCGATATCCGTGCAGACATCACTACGGAGTTGGTCAGACATAACTTACCTACATTCTGTATGGGAATATACAGGTTGATACAACATTTCAAATCATAATTCTACTTCCTGTATTACGTTGCAGTGTAACAGTCAATCAATGTCAGTTGTATCCGCATGTACGAACGTAATGACTCACATTTATTTCGGATACGATACCGACGCATGATTTGTGGTTTAAACACGCACGTAGCGCTTGCTTCTGTGCGGATACGTGGTTACTCGGATACGCGGATACTCGGATCTGTTGGGGTAAAAGTGTGTACATCCTTGTGTTGTATGTTAATATTGCGTTGCTGTTAAACTAAAGTATCGGGATAATGGTAAACAGTTTTTTTTAAATGATAATGCGTTGATTTAACTATGTAGTCAGCTGCATTTGCAGCTGACTGGATTATTTATGGTGCACCACTGGACATTTTGTGCTCCGTCTTTTCAATGTATACATTGAACCTGAAGTTTACGTGTTACAACTAAAAGTAGGAAATAAAGACATTTGTGTGACGCGGTAACTTAATTTTAAGGCTATGCATGTGTACGGTAAATACATATTTTAACCGCCCTACCTCCCAGGAATTTGCAGATGTGTCTTTATTTTTTGTAAAGTATCACACAAAAACCTTCATTTCAAAGCAATACTCGTAGGTATATCATTACTAATGCTGGCGCAGTGTAACAATATTACCCACATATAGCCAAGCATAGAAAATATTTGAACGGCTAAAAATAAACCAAGGCAACACAGTTCGTATTTTAACTAAATTAATATTTAACTACGACCTGTATCACTACTCACGGCATATTGCGTAAAATTAATCTACATTTTCAAGCCACATGGTTTCCGCACACGCAGGGTGAGCACGAATCTATATAATTAAATGATCTCGCGCTATGCTCCGTATAAATGTGTTTATAGGTGAAAAAGCGTAGAACCGTGTGTTCATGTGTGCGCTTATGTGTGTGTAATTGATGTGAATCTATTTATGTTCATAAATAGGTTTATATTATGTTTTGTCTCTCTAAGAATTACCATGTAAAATGACACAGTGGCGATAGCCCAGTGGTGTACGTAACGGACTACCGAGACGAAGGTCTCGGGTTCGATCCCCAAGTACCTCGGGCACACACCTCTGACTTTTCGAAGTTATGTGTGTATTACAATTATAATTACCGCTCGCTTAATAATGTGCCCAGTAGATGGCAATTGGCTCGTCCGCTATAACATTGGGACAGAAACTTAACTGGCGAAGTGTGGGTGTGTAATACAGCTCTGCATACTCCTTCGGAGATAAACGCGTGAAGTTAACTTCCATGTAAGATTTACCCAAGCTACAATCGGTAGCCGATAGTAATTGTAAACTATCCAAATATATAATCATGCATTGCAATGTAGAGAGGACCTATGCTGATAACTACGACAATTGATGATACTATACGAAAAGTGAAAAAAAAAAACGTAATAAAATCTGCCTGTCTGACAGTTTTCCATAATGTTCTCGAGAGACTATATTTGAAGTTTACCAACCAGCACTTGGCCTGCGTAATATATCGTGGTTTCTCATAGTAAGGAGAGGCCTCACAGATAGATAAATTAGAAACAGGGTTCATATTATCTATCTCAGCTAATATTACAAATAAATAAAATTGAAGTTGTGTATTGTAATTTGGGATATACATATACTACGTACCTTTGTTTCTAGTGTCTGATATTTCGGCACATTTGCAAGCGCCGTGATCACGGATGTACTTCCGTGATCACGAGATATTAAAATAGTCGGTATTTCAACTTCTTAAAACAATAACGCAACATAGACTAATTATGTATATAAATATAAGTATATACAGCCAGTTCACAAATCTATTAATTTTAAGGCTTGTAACAATGAAAACGTCCATAATGCGATAAATCCAAAACTATAAAATTGCTATCAAATTATTAACTGAACCAATTTCAGCTAGTTTAATTCGTGTCGTATTTTTAATTATATAACATTCTTTGTTACGCCGTGTGGTTGACGGCATAGAATACAAGTGTCACCACCCCCTATCTTCCCGTGGGTATCGTAAGATGGTATTTGCATCGTGTTATCCCTTAGTCACCACTAAGGGATAACACGATGCAAATACCATCTTTGCGTAGAGACGGAAAACTCGACATCAAACCCTATACGACTGCCTCGTTGGTCTCGCGGCATAAATGTGCGCGTGGGATCGGGAGGTCCCGGGTTCGATTCCTGGGTCGGGCAGTGTTATTGGGTTTTTCTGTCACGAAATTCTCAGTAGCAGCACGGAGTCTGGAAATGTGCCCGGTACGGCAATAGGCTCGCCCCTTATTACGTGGGACTAAAGTAGATCTGGCGAAAAGTGGGTGTAGAAATACACCTCTGCCTACCCCTTCAGGGATAAAAGGCGTGACGTTATGTATGTATGTGTATGTAAAATTTGTTGTACTCTCTAATACAATCGATAGTAAACCTAATGATGTTTGAAATAAAGTTTACTCTTGTTGGTCAATATGAAAATTGCTAGTATATTTAGTATTAGTTTGTGCGTATATCGGTAAACATATATATTTTATATACCCTGTATATAAAATATCCAACTGCCGGCCAAGTGGCGGTTGGAAAACTTCACATGTCTTCTGAGAACAATATGGAGAACTCAGACATGTGGGTTTCATATTGTTGTTTTCCTTCACCCTCTTTTGTTAATTATAGCTTGCTAAGCAGCTAACGATACTCAACAATTAAAAAATAAATAAGTAGTGCGTGTCGTGGATTCAAACCCGACACCCTCTGCGTAGTACACTGTAGTCTATCGGTATCTCCACTACAGGCAAAAAGCATTCGATCGAACTCTTAACGCGATCTACTTTTCAAACCGCTACTACACGCGACACGAAAATGAAATACAGGGCAAAATAAATTTAAAAAGCATAACTAATTATAAATATTGTGTATCGAAATCTGGATTCGAGAGTGTCAGAAAATCATTTTATATTTTATTTGTATAAATATTTTCTTTTTGTTATTAAATAAAGTTTGCTATATTAAAACTACACCATTTTATATCGATATCCGTGATTCAGAGAACCACGATTTCATCGAATATGAAATGTCAAAAAAGATTAAATATGAAATACATTTACCGCGAAATCCAATATTCGATCTATCCATTTTTTTTAAGATTTTAGATGCATTCAAGCCATAACTTCCATACAAAAGATGTCAATCATGTATCTCGAATATTGAAACCGGCTGATAGATTGAATATTGAAACCGGCTGCTAGATAGGAATAATTGAACATCGTTACTTGATGTTTTAACCTCTCCGTCATCGACTTGACATTATCCAAGTTGCATCCAAAACTTTCGCCTTTGAGCTCGGGGGCGCTTTTTAAAACTACTAAGTTAATTTTTCCGCAGAGTGACTGTTGTCTCATCTCTGCAATCCCCATGTTATGCTTAGATATGTACGAGTACTGACAC
This sequence comes from Euclidia mi, assembly GCA_944739405.2. Classification (NCBI taxonomy): domain Eukaryota; kingdom Metazoa; phylum Arthropoda; class Insecta; order Lepidoptera; family Erebidae; genus Euclidia; species Euclidia mi. The sequence continues at coordinate 14,403,612 of OX123195.2, forward strand.
CACATATCGACTGTCAAAGATCTACATAAGTGCCAGGACCGCCGGCTCAATGTGTTTTCTGGAGTGCGGGGCAAGTGATAATTAACAATTCAATACGCATTTAGCGTTTGAACTGAATACCCTCAGTTTGTTAAATCAACACTAGACTACGTTGCCTCAAAATATGTATTAATCAATTAATATTTTGCGATCCAAACAAATATTATTTTTAAAGTTATTGTTGGCGGCGTAATAAGCTATGTCATCATCAGCCTGTATCATTCCACTGCTGGACGTAGGCATAATCTATAGACCTCATGATCTAACCATAATCTATAGCTATCATTATACAAAACACAATGGCAAATAAACATAGTTCCGAATTTTAAGGTTTTGAGAATTTAAAAATTACATTTCATTCGCTATGTTAATCAGTTCACACGCACACACACACACACACACACGCACACACACACACACGCACACGCACACGCACACGCTCACGCACACGCACACGCACACGCACACGCACACGCACACGCACACGCACACGCACACGCACACGCACACGCACACGCACACGCACACGCACACGCACACGCACACGCACACGCACACGGACACGCACACGCACACGCACACGCACACGCACACGCACACGCACACGCACACGGGCACGCACACGCACACGCGTCACGCCTTTTATCCCCGAAGGGGTAGGCAGAGGTGTATTTCGCCAGATATACTTTAGTCCCACGTAATAAGGGGCGAGCCTATTGTCGTACCGGGCACATTGCCAGACTCCGTGCTGCTACTGAGAGTTTCGTGACCCAGGAATCGAACCCGGGACCTCGCGATCCGACGCGCACATTTATGCCGCGAGACCAACGAGGCAGTCGTATAGGGTTTGATGTCGAGTTTTCCGTCTGTACGCAAAGATGGTGTTTGCGTCGTGTTATATTGCAGATTTAATATTGCAAGAGAAATTGGCCGCCCAATTTAATTTTCCCGATCTGTTACGAACGGCAAGTCAAGTCTAGCTATTAGCGCTACGTGTATATGCGCGCGTGCGCGTGCGCGTGCGCGTGTGCGTGTGCGTGCGCGTGCGCGTGTGCGTGTGGGTGTGCGTGTGCGTGTGCGTGTGCGTGTGCGTGTGCGTGTGCGTGCGCGTGCGCGTGCGCGTGTGCGTGTGGGTGTGCGTGTGCGTGTGCGTGTGCGGGCGCGTGCGCGTGTGCGTGTGCGTGTGCGTATGCGTGTGCGTGTGCGTGTGCGTGAGCGTGTGCGTGGTGCGTGTGCGTGTGCGTGTGCGTGTGCGTGTGCGTGTGCGTGTGCGTGTGCGTGTGCGTGTGCGTGTGCGTGTCCCGTTGTGCGTGAGCGTGTGCGTGTCCGTGTGCGTGTGCGTGTGCGTGTG